>JAJIZL010061270.1:0-18058 GCA_023969395.1 Amblyomma maculatum
GCTTTACCCGGATATGTGGTTCGCGATTTGGGGATCCCAACAAGACTGAGTCTGCGTGAAGGAGCGGTACCAACGCTGTTTCTTCTAACCCTGCCGGTAAGTGTAAAATGAAAAGATTGTGATAATATTAGCTTTAGACACGTTATCACAGTACAGATTGGATTGATTTTTTTTTTACCTCAGTCGATCTTGCTCGGCGTTGTGGCATGCATATAGCAAGATTTGTCATGATCACTGTGAACTACACTGCTCAAAATAAACCAGTGGCGAGCTTACGATGGGATTTTATTATTTTTTAATGTTATGCTAGTCGACCCCACGCACCAATGCACCCATATAAGCCGTATACCATTATCGTCGGGGTTCAGCAGCGGATTCTTCAATGGCGTGTACTTACGGGGGCTGAGTCCCATCTCGGTACTCATTCGCCGAAGTTGCTTTTCGAGCTCGGGGTCCATAATATCCGTACCGCAGCAAGGGCATGAGATGTTAGCGAAAGACTAGAAATTCAGAATCGAGAGCGGTCTTCCGGGCGTTGCGGAGGGAAACTATCTTGCACCTTGTCCGAACCTTGAAACCTTCGTGTTTAGGCTCCTCTTGCTTTTGACTATACGATGCCCCTTCGTGAAAGATAACGATCCACTCTAAAGAAAAAAAAGAAAAGGGATGAGGAGAAGGGGACTGCGTAGTTGTGCGCTGTGGTGCAGTTTGTCAGCCGCGGTTCGGCGTCAGGTGACTGCAACGGCGAACGTGCGCGCCGACAGGAAGTGAACGAACTGTTCGGTGCCCGATTATTATCGCAGCATGACTCCCGCCCTGTGGCCTTTCTTTTTCTTTTCTTTTTTTTTTACGCCGTGTGGTGTTTGTACAGAGCGCACCCTGAAATGTCGCGCGATGGAGCCGCCTCCAATGTCACCAACCGAGGCGGCCAGGAATTAGAAACACGTGAAAACCGAGATGGGCGTTGATAAGAAGAAAGAGAAGAAAGGAGGGACACTGTCAGGAATGAAGAGATGGAAACAGAAAAGAAAAGTGCCAAGAGACTTTACCCTCCAGCAGGAGGGGTGGGGGTCGCGAATGAAACGTTATCACTCGCGTGAACTGGCTTAGTCGCTCAAAGTGGTGCCTCTTTATCCCTAAGCGATCAGCTGCCGATCGGAAGTGTAAGAGTTGGTTTCGACAGGAGCATAGGCAGGAGTTATACATAACTAGATTTTTCCTGCAGAAAGGGGGGGGGGGAGATAAACTGCAACAAGGGAAGAGGACTTCTCCAAATGGCTCACCTACAGCAGTAAAAGCCTTCTCCGGTTCCTAACCGAAAACAATTTGCACGGGTTCTTATAATATGCCTTATGGTAAGCTTGCTTAATAAAAAAAGAAAAAAACAGCTCGCGCATGCAGTAGTGCAACGATCGAGTGAGACAGTTCGGCACAATGTTACAAGTGGCTCACAAATGCACATTTATTTTTGTCCCAGCTTTTCCAGGAACAGCGGGTGCAGATCATCAGCCAGCTGGATGGAATGGAAGTGGACCTAGCAGGAGAAGGGCGTTGTGACTCTCCAGGCTGCAGCGCAAGTACTGCACGTACAACGTTGTTATCATACATACTGACCGTATTCTACAATGGGAACAGGTAAGAATAGAAGAGGTAAGGCAATGCTGCGATACGAAAATTGGCAAGCTGCAATTTATATTAACTGTGTGAAGTCAGCTGCTGTGCCCAATAGTGCGAGCATGGGGCCTGGCCTCAACTTAACGAGTCTCAGTGCAGTCTTTAACAAAAGGCGACAATTTCTGCATATTATTAGCAGAAATTATTTTCAGCCTCACCAAGAGTGCTCTTGGCAAGTGCAGCTTGCATGTCTATACATAAAAAGAATCAAATTAATCATTATATAATACAAACAATTGAATTACAAAATGTTTTATCGTTGCAAACTGTTGGGGAAGAGATACATTTGCTGACACATATTATTGTGCAATGAGTTCTTGTGCAATGATTTCATCTATCTACAGACCGCCACCCAGCTATCCGGACAAATTGCAAGAGCAGCAAATCGCCCATACAGCACTACTTTGATGCTTGGCGCATTACTAAACATGCATGAATTTGCTTGCTTTAATAATTAGGGCGAATACATGGTAATAACATTATTCTATACTGCATTTAGGAAGTTGGAAGCTGTGAGCAGGTCAAAGGGCTGTGAAGCAATAGAACCATGGATCCAGACAATCACAAGTCTATGTTGCTGCCGACCTGATCATCAGCATGTAGTGCAGCCTGTTGAACCACATATGCGATAAGCGTGATGGCCATGATAGACCATACAGCAAATGCCTGCATTAGCTCTTTGCAAACAGGCAATGGATGAGCAGAGGTAATCTGTTTTGTATAGGTTTTTTTGAAAAGTTTTCACTTTGATTTTGTTTGGAAGGTGCA
The DNA here is from genome assembly GCA_023969395.1 of Amblyomma maculatum. NCBI lineage: Eukaryota > Metazoa > Arthropoda > Arachnida > Ixodida > Ixodidae > Amblyomma > Amblyomma maculatum. The sequence continues at coordinate 2,443 of JAJIZL010061270.1, forward strand.
CGGCTCACACTTGTGGCATTTGTCAACCAATGTTAAATTTAAGAGATAGGTAATGCAAATAGAACTTCACGGAAAAAACTGTACACATCCGCACATAACAGCAAGTTCACATATGACATAGCCGAGAATGAAACCCCTAATGAAGTGAAGAAACAAAATAATGTAAATGTGAGTGCTGAGACTGCAAGATATTTTAATACTGAGGCTGCTTGGTTATACATGCCAGTATGGAACACAAATACAATAGGATTTCCCATACTGTCCTATACTGACAATTTTGAAGAAAACAAAGTGTAGCATGTTTGCTCGACAACATCACTTAGATTTCTTTTCACCGTAATATGGTAGTACAAGACCTGGAGTCTTTTTATGAATATGATGCTAAAGCTGTTTTCATCTGCAATGCAGCAGCTGTAAGCAGGTTCAGCATTTACGATTGACTAGATCACACACCAACACTGCAACTCATGAGCCAAATATTTACATATATCTTTTATGTATATATTTTTAACAGATTCATGTGCTTTCAAGAAGCTGAACTCCATTCTGAAGAACTCCCGGTTTTTAATTGACACTCAACAACCGTCTCCCAAAGGCCAAACATCTTCCCTTGAATCTTTTCACAACTTTGTCGTCAGGTTTGCTCCCAAATCAATTGCATACTCGGATGGTGGGATGCAAGTAAGGTTTGTTGAATGAAAGAGGAGACTAAGATATTATTTTTCACTCCAGTGTGGCTATGTAGTCCAACTTTTCTGCATGGCATGTGCAAACAATAAGTCCTTGCATCAAGCTTTTAATATATGTACATAATACTGTCATTATAAAAGGAACAGAGACCAAAGGAAATAGAACAGAGTGCGAAAAAGAAAAACAGAAGTTCATATAATTTGCTCCATTTCCTTTTGCTCCTTTTGATTCTTCAACTTGCTAAGCAGCCCATTGGAACTTGTAACTAAGCAGATCGCTTTTAGTTCGTGCTATGGAATAGCCCTGGAGGGCTGAAAAATTGCTTTGTGACCAATTTCAAGCACCTCAAAACAGTCTTTCTCATGGTCTAGTGCTGAGGTTTTGAGAAAAAGAGTTCAAAGGTTTTTTTTTTGTATTTTTTAATGTGAGGAGGGGGAAGCTGCTGTGTTACTGGACGCATTTGGCGCCTTCTTTTTATGGAAGTTGGCCTTGATTTCAGTCTCCTTAGCGCAGGGCTTGATCTGGAGCTCTCATGTTATCAGGCCAGGTAAAACGAGACCCTACAATTGCGATTCACAGGAGTCGACCCTGACATCTACCAAAAAAAAGTGCCCACCACTTAACTCAGTCCCAACTTCTGCATAAAGTAGGCACTCAATGCACCTTATCAGCCAGCTGCCACAACCCTTCCATCCTGATAGTAAATATACTGCTGTAAAATTAGCTTAACTTATCTTGTGTCTTTCTTTTCGAAACTTGGAACACTGCTATGTCAAAGGTAGTTATCATACATTTGGAGGAGACTGCAGTGCACACTTCTGACATTCAAGGATGCTTCATATAATATGGTAAAAACATATTTGGTAGAATGGTAACGCTAGCCATTCTGTAATCCCCTTGCTTGGAAAAAGTGAGACAGAAGGCTATAGACGTACAGCACAGACCACCAAGAGTCCTCATTCAAAGTGATTGCTGTTATATCAGGCAGATGGGATGAGATAAAGGACAGTGCACAAGGAATACATACAGACAGAAATGACATCAGCTGAGACACTGCAATGACACAAAGTTGACGGCAAGCAAGGAGGGCTGGCTGGAAAAACACCTCGTCTCTCTTTTGTGCTACTCATCTTAGTGCAGTCCCAAGACAAAGGTAGTTTTTAAAGAACTGGAAGTTATCAGCGCAAGTTTCCAACCCCTCTAGAACCGTCTCGAATGTCCCGAAGCTAATGTATTGAAACTGAAAGAATGCTCAAGGTTCACTTGATAACTTGGACTAATGATGATCGCTAGAATACAACAGCAGGGAGAACACGGGTGATCCACGATATGAAGTTTTATAGCCCATGCCATACATTCATTTTGCTGCTTGAAGATCATTGCATCACATTCTTAATTTGATATAAAGGCGCTAGATATAGAAGCTAAAACATAAGCAATCTCTGCTGCAGTGCTGTGAATATAATGCATAATGGTTTCTTATAGTAGCCTCTACTTAGCATAATTTTGCTAGTAGGCAACAAGAAACAGATTTTTTCCAAAGTATGAGAAATTCATTCATATTTACCTTCTTTTTAGGTCACATCTGGCTGTTATTTACTTCAATGAAAATTCTTCTAAGCTCCAGGCACAGAAAAAGAAAGTAGAGGACGGCTGAAAAGCGAAAATGGCAAAATCAGAAAAAGGACATTTCAGTGCCGCTCTAGTGAAAATGGAGCATACTTTTTGTAAGTTAAAACTTTGTTCTACTTATATTATTACACAAAACACTAAGTGAACTGCTGTGATCACGATGACTATTTCACGCAGCGTACGTCCAGAGGCTCCTCCAGGATGCGGAGAAACGGTCTCAGGGCTCTTCACACAGAGACACAGCTGCAAGCATAGCTTCAGGGCGCCACCTTATGACTGATGCCTATGAAAGACCGTCAAAAGAAGAACTACAAACAGGCACAGATTTGTGCTTCATCATGACTTTTCAATTGCACAGCACAACTGTCAGTATACTTAACCCAAATGCTCAACAGACTAGTATCAGTGAGGTACAGCATTGGCCGCTGGAGCCAAAAACATTGTTTCAATATGTTTGCGGCGACTAACAATAGCTGGAGCGCAGTTTCATATGACTTTTTTTGTTGTAGTGAGTGCAGTCTTGTACCCATGTCTCTGTGTTTCGCTTCTGGCTGCAGTCAAGAAAACGTGCACACAAAACATGTTGCTGTTTGCTTATCGCGGCAACTCCACATGGTGTGCGACCGCTCGCAGGCCCTTCAAGTATTGCATCAAAGCTGCCGCTTGAAACAAAAAGTAGGAAACACAGAGCAGTTGTAGGTTCAGGGTGTGTGTAAAACTAGATAGCGAATAATTATGCCGATCAGAGTTGTTCAGCTCCTTGAGGTCAAGCTGGAAGTAAATGGTAGTAATTAAATTGAGCCGACTTCACAAGAGAGCATGTCACATCTCTCTTTTCACGGGCTCGCTGTTTCCCGTCCGTTAAGCTGCACAGTTTACAAGACAACAGTGTAAATGCGCTGATTATTATTATGTGCGCGAAATAATACTGTGTTCTTAGCAGTAATTTATACTGCTGAGCGACTAAGAAAGCACAGCGCTTCGCCGCAGATAATTTTTTTTAATAACGTCAATTGTTTACTTCCTTAGGACATAATAGAATATGCTCTAGGACTTATCTAGAGCAATGCTGTAGGCCTTCACTCGAAATAAAGCTGTTTTCTTTGTTTCTTCAGTGCCTCTTCATTACTGCACGTCATGTGAATTCTTGCAAGGGGCAGATACAGCATGCGAATCCTAATACGTGTTTACCGCGACGTCTTGTATCTCTCCGGCCTAACCGCTCAGTGGTTTGTGGTGAAACTGCACACGGAGCTTTAATATTGCGGTAACTTTTATTTGCTCGCAGTAAGTTAGGTAAGGGTGCTTAATTCGTTGCTGGTGCGTACAAGGCGAACCCGCAATCTGCGCCAGTATCAGGGGCCGAAAGCTGCCAACGCCGGCATATGATACCACGGGTTCGCGCATCGCGCACGGCCGAGCCAGGTAGGTACAGCTTTCTTAGCTAATTTACTATACGACAAAAGTTAATACGCTACAAACTTACTACGCGACAAAACAAGTCTGATGCAATCAAGTCAACAGTTAAAGCGGTAGATTTTAAAAGCCGCCATAGTATTGATACATCACATCAATCACTAACTCATTGCACCCGTGAAACGGTCGTTTATCTGTGCGCTATATTCAGGCTAGTAAACACATTCCTTACCAGCGTATGTTGTCGCCTTGACTCGATCCGAGGTGCGTATTTTGGTTTGGTGGACACGAGAACGCAGCGGTTGCCTCCGAAATTTTGCTGCAATACGTACGGCGCGGTGCACTGGGGCACGGCATTTAAGGCACCGACCTAATGCTGGAGACCGGTAAGCCGATTTCGAAGTCCATTTCGCATAGGAGACACAAGAAACGAGAACATACACAGGTGGAAAGCGCCCCGCAGGGAACTGAAACGGGGTCGCCGCGCGCAACCGCGCCGTAGTTACCGTGGTTACCGCGGTCACCGCGTGACACCGGAAGTGCAAGGAAAAAAACTTTCAAAAAATGTTTCTGTCTAAAAAACATTCTAATTTTCTTAACTAAAAGTTAACCGTATTGCAATTATTTTGGCATGAGTGGTAGCTTTATGAATGCGTGACGTCGCAAAGAAGCAGACCAATAGTCATTCGAAAACGCGTGTACGTAGACGCGTTGCACGGAGGCGACGGGGGACCGCAAAAGTGGAAGGAAAGAGCGCGCCATCTTTCGAATAGGATTGCGGGACCTGTGCTTCGCGTAGACGTGTTTTATTATGCTCAGATGTGTATCGCAGCATAACCTAGCGACAGAGATAGTTAGCGAGCAATGCTCGGGTGGTGTTTGTGGGCCCCTTTAAGACAGCGAAGGAGACGCCATGTGCCCTTCGACCTCATCTGATTAGCTGCAACATCGCAGCGTACTATCCAATTTGAATCTGAGAGCTGGGTCATTAGTTAGAATACATGAACCAAATCTGGGATGGGCGTCCACTCCCTCGCGAATGGAAAACGTCACTTGTGACGTTCATCTCTAAAGCAAGCAAGGCCGTGAATACGGACAACCAGACCCATATCACTGACCTCATGTGTGGGCAAACTTATGGAGACGCTGGCACAGTATCGCCTGTCTCCATACCTGGAGGTCAATGAATTTTCGGCAGCCACTATGTTCGGGTTTCTCCCGCATATGTCCTCCTCCAGTTACACAGAGACGTAATACAACCAACAGCTATGCAATGTAATGATAAATCCGTCCTCGCCATTGATCTGAAGAGGGCTTTTGACCATGTTAAACACAGTAGCGTCCTGGTCAATTTGAGCTCAACCAATGGCGGGGCTAGGGCCTACACGAATGTAAGAGATTTCCTTTCTAAACGCGAGACCTTTCTTTAGATTGAGGACGCTGAGTATGTCTCTTACATCATGGAAACTGTGATAGCTGTGATGCGCCTGCCAAGCCAACTGGCCCGGGTGGAAAGAATTCATCATGCATTATATGCAGATGACGTTGCTATCTGGACTACCGAGGGGAACATTGGGGAAATGGAGGACCGCCTTCAGCGGCCCGCTTCCATAGTCTATGCGTATGCTATCGACTGTGCGCTCCAATGCGCACCAATGCGCTCCAGCTTCTGCATGTCAGAGCTTCTGCATGTCAGAGCGAACCCAAATAATAACACAGCAATGCACATCTCTGCCGGGAGGTCCTATCAAAGCGGTGGAGGAGTTCCGCGTTCTGGTCCTGTTCATTCACCACAGGCTCAGACCAGACTCCACTATTGCAAAACTCAAGAAGGTAGGCGAACAGGTAGGCCGCATGATTCACCGAGTCTCCAACAAACGGGTCGGTCTGCGGGGAAGGGACGCGCTTCAGCTCATCCATGTTTTCGTGACTAGCCTGATTATTTACGCCGTGCCATACCTTCGCACTATACTAAGCAACACGATGAGCCAATAGAGGCCATCATTCGCAAGGCAGCTAAGCGAGCCCTAGATCTCCAGGTGTCTACATCTGACGCCAAACTCAAGGTGTTGGTGGTGCTCAACTCCTATCAGGAGCTGCGGGAGGCCCATTTCGTGAACCGGTACATGCGGCTCACGCAGACGGCACCCGGGCACCGCCTACTAAACCGCTTTCGCATCCAAAATGATTGCATTCCAGAGGAGTCGAAGCGTATCCCGGATCTGTGGCGCCATATGCTCTAGGTATCTTCGCTACCCCTTAACATGGACACCGACACGCACGAAAGCAGACGGTAAGCGCGGGCTTTGGCGCTCGAGGGGCGGTACGGCTCCCGACCCGATGTATATTATGTAGACATAGCAGGGCTGTCGCCAACTGGATTTTACGCGGCCTATGCTGCTCACCAGGAAAGGCACGTTGATGGACTCTCCTTCCGAGTGCAATTCATCGCGAGCCGAGGAAGTAGCGATAGCGCTTGCTGCTGAAGACCCCAATTCAAAGAGGATCATAACGGACTCCCGAAAAGCGTGTGATCATTACTTGGCATGGGAGATTTCCCCTTTAGCGAGTCGAATTCTAAGGCGGTCTGCCACAGCTCCAACATCAAAGAAAATAATTTGGGCTCCTGACCACCGGGGCTTACTAGGTAACGAAACCGCTAACGCAGCTGCCCGAGCGCATACTCATTAAAGCTTTTCTGGCTCGGAGACAACCCAGACGTTTCTGCAGTTCAAAGAAATCATGAAGCATTATAGCGACAGCCACCACCTTTTCCCGGCTCCTGCGAAAGAGCTGAGTAAGGCAGAGAAACAAACTTTAAGGCGCCTTCAAAGTGGCATTCCACTGTGTCCTGCAATCTTAAAGCATTATGATCCTAACACGGATGGGCGATGTCCACACTGTGGAGAGAGTTGTGATATCTTTCACATGGTGTGGGCATGTACTCGAAATCCTCACCACCTCCCTTCGCCTACCCCTTCCCGAGAGGCATGGGAGAGTGCCCTCCTCAACTGCTCCACACTGGAGTCTTAACGGGCTCTGGTGAAACGGGCGCGAGACGAGGCCTTCTAATGCGGTGTCCCAGACTAGGGACGCCGACCACGTTATATCCCTTTATCCCTTTTTCCACAGCTCCGGGTAGCAAATCGACTTTCTTTGCTGCTCATCCTCTCCGCCTTTGCTCCTTCTCCTCCTCCGTTCGTAAGGATGTGGTGGTGGTGAAAAATGTTTATTCATTTAAAAGGGGTGGATGTACGCATGGGCCGGATCTTTGACTATCAGCCCTTACAGATACTGGGTGGGGTCCCTAGTACGGGACCCCAGTGGCGTCGGCCGCTGCCCGGGCGCGTTCAACCAAGGCCCTTTGGGCCTGCAGGTCATAGCAGCCGAGCAGGGTTGCCTCCCAGTCCTCCCGAGTGGGGTTGGGGTGAGCAGGAATAGCTGGGTTGGATGGGCAGGCCCACACCATGTGTCCGCACAGTGCGGACAACTGCCCGTGAAGGAGGGATTAAAATGTTTTAGTGCTGCCGGGCACAGCCGAGTGTTGGTATACAGACGGAGTAGAAGCCGCTCCTCCGTCTTAGATAGACCTTTACTCGGGCGAGGGTAAAGACTATGACAAGATTGATAGTAAAGAACAATATCTTTAAAAGAATACGCGGGTTCGAATTCGAGATCCTGATCTAGGGGGTCGAGATGGGAAGCCCGGAAAGAGAGCGCGCGGGCGGCGGCGTCGGCTGCCTCATTCCCTTCGAGACCCATATGAGCAGGAGCCCATACTATTTTCCGGTAAGCGGGGTCCCCGGTATAGGTACAATTTTGAAGTAGTCGGTAGGCTAAGTATGGGGCCCAGCCTTGCTCGACGTTCCGACAGGCCCCTCGCGAGTCGGAGATAATTGTTTTAGAATCAGTGTGAGTAGCTGCCAGCGCAATGGCGACCTCCTCCGCGTGGGTTATGTCACGGGCGCGAAATGTAAGCCCGTTAACAGTTTTGGACTGGTGGACCACTGCGGCCGTGTACCATCCCCCATGGTGGGGGCCGGAGGCGTCCACGTAGTAAATGCCGGGTTTCGACCCATAATGGCGGCCCAGGGCTTCCGCCCGCGCCAGGCGCCGACCATTGTGGTCTTCACGTGTCATGTTTTTAGGAAGAGGGCGTACGTGGAGGGCGCATCTCCACTCGAAAGGGAGGCGTACACAATCTTCCATAAGAGTGGTATGTTGGATGTGTAGCCGGGCAAGGAGGCGGCGACCCGACAGTGTTTTACAAAGACGTGTGTATTGGTTGGTTAAGTGAGCCTCTCGGATCTCCCGGAACGTATTCACCATGTCCAGGCCAAGTAGACGCTGGTTGGAGGTGTTCACGGGGAGATCGAGGGCTCTCTTAAAAATTTTGCGCAGGACGACTTCGAGTGCATTATCGTCTTGTTTCCGAAGGTGGAGGTAAGGAGTCGAATACAAGATTCGACTGGTCACAAATGCATGCGCCAGCCGCAAGGCGTCTTTGCACCGCAACCCCCCACGTTTGTTAGAAACCCGGCGGACCATGCGGCCCACCTGGTCCCCCACCTTACGGAGTTTCGCCAAGGTAGTGTCCGACCGTCTATGTTGATGAATGAAGAGCAACAGTACCCGGACTTCTGTTCGTTCAGGAATTGATCCTGTCTCTAAAAAAAGCTCAATTTTGGCCGTACACTTTGGTGAGGGACGTATGTGTACTAATTCAGATTTTTGAGGGGAGCATTGAAGGCCGCAGCGGCGCGCATAACGGTCAACTATGGTTGCCGCTTGCTGCAGGTTGGCCTCAATATCTCCAAGAGAACCTTGCGTGGCCCACAGGGTGATGTCATCGGCATACAGCGCATGCTGCACACCAGCGACAGCACCCAACTGGGCTGGCAGGTGCATCATAGCCAGATTAAATAAAAGAGGAGACAGCACTGCACCCTGTGGTGTTCCTCTGGTTCCAAGTTGGAACGGGCCATGTTCGGTGTCCTGGATTTTAATGTAGGATTGGCGATCTGTCAAAAATTGCCGAATGTATCTGAACGCGTTGCGTCCGCAACCGGTTTGTGAAAGATGAGTGAGTATTACCTCATGAGTAACGTTGTCAAATGCTCCTTTCAAGTCTAAGGCGAGTATGACCTTGTCGTTGTGAGGGCATTCGACAGGATCAAGAACGTCCCGATTAAGTTGTAGCAAAACAACCTGTGCGAACCTGTACGGGCGAAATCCGAACATGGAGTCTGCGAAGATGTGTTGATTTTCCATGAACTCGGACAACCTGTCACGCACCATCGTTTCCATTAGTTTGCCCGCACACGAAGTTAGAGATGTGGCGAAGGTTGTCCGTGTTGATAGCCTTGCCAGCTTTTGGAATGAAAGTGACCAGAGCAGTCTTCCAATCGATGGGGAGTGGCGCGTCCCCAAGCCAAATTGAATTGATGTAATCCAATAAGGACTGGTAGGCCGGGTCGGGTAAGTTAGCTAGTAATTTGACTGTAATTTTGTCCCGACCCGGTGCTGTGCCACGTTTCATTTTCGCCAGGGCCGCCCGCAGATCGTGGAGCTGAAACGGCTGATCCAGCTCAGCGTTCTCCGAACCTGCATAAGAGTGCGCCGGTCCGCGGGGGTCTTGGGTAGTGCACAAGTATTGGTCCCGCAACTTGTGCGCTAGCTGAGTTGTGTTGCCCTGAAAGCTGTGTATGGCACGTTGTAGATGTTTCTGAGTTTCTGTGTGTGTCTGCGTTGGGTCGATAAGAGCGCGGAAGAGCCGCCAGGTGTTCCTGCTGGACATCTCCCGCGCCGCCGTGTTGCAACGATCCACCCAGTTGGCGTCTGCGAGCTGGGCCGCATACTCGGCCGCCTGCTGGGTGAGCTCGGAAATTCGAGCCTTAAGTTTACGGTTATGCTTTTGTCGGCGCCACCGGCGGACAAAGCAATGCCGCGCTTCCCAGAGGTGGAGGAGGTGGTTATCTACGTCTGATACCTCCTCGGAAAGCTGAATTTTGGTTTCAGTGGAGCGAAGGCTAGAAACCAATTGTTCGGACCATGACTGGTAGCCTTGCTCGAATATAGATGTAGTTGTGTTGTAATTTTTCCTAAATTTGGACCAGTCTGGGAGTCGAGCCTGTGTTGTGGGTTTTGCTAATGGTCTGGTCCGAATTGTAGTGTTTAGTATACACTGGTCGCTACCGAGGGTTTCCTCAGTGTTGACCCACTCAGCATACTGAATGTTGCGGGTAAAGGTCAAATCCGGACACGTATCCCGAGTCACGGAGTTACCTATACGTGTTGGGTGGACGGGGTCTGTGTGAAGAGTGAGGCCCAACGTAGACGCAAGCTCCGCCAACTTGCGTCCCCGTTTCTCTTCACGGCGGTACCCCCAGACTCGACTGGGGGTGTTGAAATCGCCCACAATCAAGAGGGGGTCCCGACCCGCAGCTTTCAGCGCATGGCTAAAAAGGTCCGAGAATGATACATTCGGCAATTTGGGTGGGCAGTAGACATTTAGAATGTGCAGTGGTGGGTCCTGCTTGCGGAGGGGGAGGAGAGTCACCATTACATGGGAATAGCCAAGTTGGAGGTTCAAGTCGACCATATTTGCTGTGTAATTTTTATGAACGCATAGACAAGACGAGGGGTCCTGCTGAAACGTCGTATAGTTTGTTAGGGTGGCGCCTCTTCCTGGCTCCTGAAGGGCCACCACGGTGGGCATATGCTCGAAAGTTGAGAGGAAAAGCCGAAGGTCGGCCCGCTTAGGGCGAGACCGCAGCCCTCGGCAGTTCCATTGAGTTACAGTGATGGGGGAGGCCAATTTAGATAAGGGGGAACGCCTATACCGAGGTTGTCCCGCCATGTTCAGGTTTTGGGGTTAGAGGAGGGAAGGTAGAGGCCCCGGAGCCATCAACCCGGGGCTGAAATTCAGCTCCTGGGAGGGGGCAGCTATCTTCCTCATTTTCAATGTCAATTTCTCGACGCGAAAATTTTGAGGGCCGGCTGGATACGTTTTTGAGAGGAGCGGCCCGGCGAGACGTGCGGGGGAGATTCGCGACATGTTGAGCGATCATGGTAGGAAGGGCCTCCATGACTTTGGCAATGATACGCTCCATTGCCGTCCCGATAAAGGTTTCGAATTTGGCGTTAAGGCGGGCCTCAAGAATGGCCACGGAGGAGTCCGAGGTCACCGGCGCCGCCGCATCGCTCTCCATGGCTTCTGCTTGGGGGGCAGGTTGTGGGGGAGGAGCAGTTTTAGTTTCAAGGGCTTCAATTTTGGCAAGTAGCATCTCGTTTTGGACCCGGAGAGAAGCTACCAGGTTATGAAGCTCGGCGTCGGCCGCCGAGCGAGCGTGAGGAGAAGGGGGGTGGGAGGAGGAGGCAACCCTACCCGAGCCGCTCACCTGTTTTCCTTTTTTGACCGCATTTGCCCAGGCACCGCTTTCGCCTTGCTTGAGTTGGGAGTGGGCTTGCTTCCCCGAACCGCCGTGTGGGGGCGGTGGTGGCGCTTGGTCGCCTTTGATGTCACGCCCGCTTGAAGGTGCTTGCTTCTTGGAATTGGTGGCGTCACCGCCGGTGACGTGATCCTGTTGACGTGGCTTCTTGCCCGTTGCGCCAGTTTTGCCGCCCTTTTGGGCAATCGTATTGGTGTTGAGGCGGTACTTGGCGGTACAGTCTCTGGAGTTTGTGGCATGGCCGCCACCACAAACAGCACATTTCAGCTTACACTCATGAGGGGCCCGCACTCCCTCGACGAAAGGTGCCTGTAGTCCACACAGGCCGCACTTATCTTGCAGTGGATTTGGGCATGTGTCTGCCCTGTGAGCCACGGTGCCACACACACCGCAGGCTGGGATAGTGCGCAGGTAGGGCTGCACTTGGGCAATTTCCGAGTTGTAGGTCACCGTCCGTGGCTTCACTTTTCCGGCAAAAGTAAGACGAGCCTTATTGGAGGTTCCAAATTTGCGAATTTCCAAGATAGTGCAATGCCTCCACTGGACACCATCTTTCAGGGTTTCCGCTGTTTCGTAATTTGCCACAGTGATAAAGCCGTAGCAAATTTCTTCGCCATTTTGCTTGAGATGGCCTCGCAGTGGCACATCTCCCTGAGCTGATTTGATCGCGAAATCACCAAGCAGACGGTCCGTCACGTATTCGTTTTTGGTGCTCGCAATGAGTAGATTTTGCTCGCGGGAAATAACGAAGCTGAGTTCGGACGCCATTTGCACGCCGAGATAGGCACGCAAGGCTAAGCCCAGCTCACCACATTGGAAGACAGTCCCGATGGCCACAGCGGTTCGGGGCTTGATGATCACGACGAAATCGTCGGGGCGGAATTTGTAGAGAGGTCTGGGCCTCCACGATGACTTGGGTTGGCGATCCTTGGCCGCGTGCGAGACGCGGTCGTGCTGAGGTGGGGTTGACTTACCGGATGTCAACCTGGCGTCTGCCGCCATCTTCGCTTTCCGGCGCTGAGAGCGGCTCTCAACGAGACGGAGGAGATTTGAGTCCCGGAGCTGGTCCGATGGTGCCGAATTGGGTTCCCCGGCTTGAGGAACCGTCGACCAGGTCATGGCGTCCGGGTCGTAGCCGCGTTGAGGCAGGGCGTTCGCCATGTTGATGCGGAGAGTGGCTTCCTCGCCGCCGGACGCCGGCGCAGCCGTTAGGCTTAGCGGCGGCGCCACCGAGCGCGAGTGAAAGTCCGCTCTAAAGTGGTGAAAAATTTGCCCACCGGGATTGAAGTGGTGTCCCTGTGTGCCGGGCAACTTGCTGCGTCCGATGGATGCTAAATTTGCGGGGTTTGACGAATTGGTCCGTGGCTCTTGTCAAAAACTCGTTCGTAAGGAGGCGACATCATTTAACACGAGCACACAACCGTCGACCGGCTGCCTTCCGACGAAACATAAAATGTCTTGTAAACAATATTTACTTACCTCTAGAAGGCTAGAGATTTCTTGACAACAATAAGAGCGGGAGCCTTCTCAGGTTCCATACGGAAAATAATTTACATGAGCTTTTATAATATGCCTTATGGCAAGCTTGCGTAATAAAAAAAATTCTTCAGCTTAACCGATACTTTCCACAGACGTCAGTATAAGTGCGATCGGGATATTCTCTCCAACATTTGTAACAAGATGCCTCTTCAGCAGCGCGCATACACGGGAGTCCTGCTTTTCGCCTCCCTCAAAAACGGCCGCCACGGCAGGGATCGAACACGCGCCCTTGGGTTCGTTACTCGAGGGTCCTTAGGCGTGAGTCATCATGGCGGGCCCACATGGTTTATTGAAGCCACTGAATTAAACATGCGCAATAGGTACGGCACATAGCTCATTACATACCTCTGCACTACGATCTCTGCACCGATTATTTGGTGAACAGGGGCACAGGTGTAAAGACGGATCTTAATTCGAACTCTGAACACGCTGTTCCTGCATACGGCCTCAAATCAAATTATTCGCGGTCGAAATTGAGGCCTGCTAACCAGTCGCTCGTAGGCCTGCATTTAGATTGCACGCTAATCCTGAAAGACGAGGGGAGTTACGCGAACGATAACACTCGTTTCACATCACGAACGCCCCCTCGTCTCCGCTTGGCTGCCGGCAGCAGGACGAAGCTTCCCACCGCCGAAGCTGTGAATGCTCCTGAGCTGGCCGTCTGTCTAGCTAGCTCGAGAACACAAGCATGGTTGATTATATCCTGCGCCCCATCGCTTCCTGCTCCTTGTCGCCCCGCTCGGTGGCTATACAGTCTACAGTCTAGGTCGACTTCGTTTTATCACTTTCAAACAAAAATTCATCTTTCAACGAACTGTAAGCGTTTAATCTCGCAGTCATATCAGGCGTAGTTTACTAATTGTATTTAGTTGTTGTTTTTAATTTAATATTTTGATACATATTTAACACGCCTTGATTTCTGCATTAATATTTCTACTCTTAATTTTCCCTCTTTCCTCGAAGCTGGGTCTTCCAGATGTGCAAATAAGGAAAGAGGTAGATCTTTTTTTTTCTAGATTGCTTCAGGAAAGCTCGCCACAGTCGTAGCGAGCCCAGTGTTCAATGGCTGACTGATTCTTAGCTGCAGGGGGCCACGTCAATGTCCGCTTCGGCCGTGAGTGTTCTATTTCAGATCGTGTCGACCGCAGAACGAGGCCACAGTAGGTCTTCAGCAGCGCCTTTGTCAGCGAACATAAAGCTCAGATGTGAGCATCTAATGCTTCATTTTGAATATGAGAGTCCCGCTCGCTATCAAGCGATTGATATACGCGCATATTGAACCACACCTAACGTTTCAGCAGTCGTTATCTCCGCAGCTTAACGCTTTCTGTGCTTTCCTTGTTTCGCGCTCTTCGCCGCTTCACGTCGGTGTTTCCAGCTTTCCCAAGCTACTTTTTTACTACCAGATCTGCACTGTTATGTAGAGTTCGTTTTCCACAAATGTAACTTTCATTTTATCTTCTGTAAGAAAAACAGCACACTTCCTTCTGCTGAGACGCTAATACTCCTTCCTAAAACCTACATGAAATCTCGCCATTTACAAATTAAAATAGACATGTTCTATTGGTCTTATAAAATTGAATGATTGAATGGGCGACAGAAAACCCAAAAATAAAGTAATACGTTTTAACATATTTTGCTGCTAATAATCAGGATGAACATGTATAACTCTTAAATTTCATTCTATAAACTTATTGCACGTCCCTTAAATAAATGTAGAAATTTATCTCGGATATTAGACTGACTGAAAAACTGCCAAACACGTTCGAACAGTAAAGTAAAAAGGTGCCCCTTTTTCATCCCCATCAGCCGGACTATACCAACTGTAGGGCGAAGGCCTCTCACATATTCTTCTAATTAGCCCGGTCCTGTGCTAGCTGCATCCACTTGACCCCGGCGAACTTCTTAATCTTATCCACCCACTTAACTTTCTGTCGCCCCCTGCTGCGCTTATCTTGCCTTAGAACCCAATTTGTTGCCCTAAACGACCATCGGTTATCCTCTCTACGCACTACATGCCCTGGCCATTTCTCCTTCTTGATTTCCACTAAATATTTCAGTAATTTGAGTTATTTCACTGACCCACTCTGCACGCCTCCTATCTGTTATCGTTACACCTAAAGCTTTTTGTTCCATAGCCCTCTGTGTTCAACTTCAGTAGAACCTCCACGTTTCAGCTGCATGGGTGAGTACAGGTAAGATAAAACTGCTGTACACTTTCCTCTTAAGCGATACTGGTATAACCTGATAGTCATAATCTGTGAATACTCCCTTGATATTTCTCCCAATCTTATTCTTCTTGTTATTTCCCTTTCATTGTCCGGATCTGTGGTTACTACCAGTTCCAAGTAAACATATTCATCTACCACTTCCAGTGCTTCGCTATCTACTGTGAACTTCTGTCCCTTCCCAAGGCTTTTAAACATTACCTTCGTAATCTGCATATTGATTTTCATGTCTACCTTTCGCCTATTTCTGTCTAAATCATCAATAATTATTTGCAGCTCATCCGCCGAGTTACTTAGCAAGGCAATGTCCTCAGCGAATCGCAGATTACTGAGGTATTCTCCATAAATGCTTATCCCTAACTGTTCCAACTCCAAGTCTCTGAAATGTTTCCTCTAAGCAGGCTTTGAATAGTAGTGGACGAGGTTGTGTCTCCTTGCCTAACACCTTTCTTTATCGACATTTTATCACTTTCTTTATGCAGAACTATGGTTGCTATATGGTTTCATTAGTGCTAAATATAGCACTAATGAAACCATACAGCAACCATAGCGTTTGAGATCATAGATGCCCCGCCGGGGTGGTACAGTGTAAGACGCCCGACTACTGTGCCGGAGTACCCGGGTTCGATCCCGACCTCGGCGGCTGCGTTTCGATGGAGG
>JAJIZL010061272.1:1655-12105 GCA_023969395.1 Amblyomma maculatum
CTTCCTTCCTTCCTTCCTTCCTTCCTTCCTTCCTTCCTTCCTTCCTTTCCCTTCCTTTTCCGCCTTTGGCGGGAGGCGCGGCATCTGTACGAGGGCTCTAAGACGCAGAAGCCTAGGAGCAGGGACACAGAGTGCACGACAATGAAACGGGCGAGAAAGAGGAGCGCGTAGCGCCGTCCACCAATTTACCCGTCTATATGAAAGACGGACCAGTGGATGTCGTTATGGGTATTACTTCTTCATCCAGGATCGGCGGCCAGAGATGAGGAAAACTGGCTTTCGAAAGGCAGCAGAGGCAGCTTTGAGTTTTATATTCGATGCTTTCTGGCGCACGCATCGCCGTAGTATTTTGCAGAAACTATTTCGATACATGATCCAAGCTTTGTGTTTGTTTGTTTGTTTGCCTGTTTGTTTGCCAATCGGTCGATTGGTCGGTTCTTTTTTTTGTTCTTGTGTTATTTTGTCCTATTGAGGCTTGTAGGTAATGACGCTGCAGAATAAATATTTATCTCATTTTTTTTAATATTTACATTTGCACTCTTCCCCTCCCCCTCTTTTCTTTTAGAAAAGTCAGAACTTGGGGGATTTTATGGTAACGAAATCGCTGTGCTAATAAGTGCGTCACTTTTCATTTTCTTATTCTTGTTATCAGTTGTTGCTCTCCAATTTCCTAAATGTTTATCGTTCTTTGATAACTAAGAGCAAATAATTCCGAAGTCTAGGCATTAACAATTTGATCAATAACGTGCAGTTATATCTTTACAGAAGACATACAATAGTGAAAAAAAAAAAACGAGGAAGAGATAATGATCAAACGAAATCAAACGGAAGGTGCACGCGCGTGTAGAACTGAAATATTGGACAACAAGAGGCTTTCCGACCTGTCTGTGTCATACGTTTGTCTTACTGTTTTACTGGTAAGCAAACAAATGCAGGAAAATTCAGGGGCTCCGTTATGAGATACATAAGAAGAAAGCCTACATTCAGTAACACAAAGGAAAGTATAGAGAGCCTTTTTTGTTTCGTATTGAGTGATGTGATGTATAATATAATCGATGAAATAATCGATTGGAAAGAAGAAAAAACAACCACATGCCAACAGTGGGATCCGAACCCACGACTTCTGGATTAAGCGTCCATGGCTGTAGTTCTACTATCTAATTGATTATTCCACGATTATTATACTTCGAATCAATTAACACGAAAAACAAAAGATCCCTCACGGCCTGCTTTTGTCAGTAGCTTCTGGCTGCATATTTTGCTGTTACAAAACTCATGGTACAACTCTTACGTAAGATCACTTCGCCTCTGCCGAACGCATTTCTCGTTTCCTGTCATGACTGGACTGCCACTGCGTCCTCTGCTCTATTGCGGAATAGCAATTTTCTAAAGGCAGACTAACCGATTCCATGGGGAAACAATGTCTTCTCCATTTGAAGCTAGGCTGACAAATCAATTTCTAGAACTTTGTTCCTCAAAAGCGCCTATTCAGCGATGAGGCAGTTTTTAAAGTAGGAAACAAAAACAAAATTGTGCAAGGAACAAATATAGGCTAGAGGGAAGCCTGCGAGGCATGGGTTATTTTTTGTTAACTGATCTTCATTAGGTCTTCGTTACTGCACTCTATTTCCCTAATCTGGTCCGTTGAAGGGCGTCGGCGTTGTTCCAAATGATTACCATAATATCATCAGCGTATTTGTCGTGATATGCTGATGCAGACTATTGAACAATTATGAGTATATCACTTCCTTGAAGGACGACGCCGTACTTTCGATACGTCTAATATGTGGGCCATGACTGATGGAAGCAGAGTTCTACTCCCCTGGAATGTCAAGCATTATATTGTAGATAAAGCCTTGTCATTATCCAGCTGTACAGCACCGCTTAAACTGTTTTCAAGTTGACATCCTAAAACTGTTGGCAAAGATTGAGGTGGAAGAAAATCGAGAAGGGCCAGAAGAAAAAAAAAAAGGGCTGGAACAGGGATAGCATTGCAACAGAGCGAAAAGTTGAGCATGTTGGTACTGGTTCATCTTGAAGGAAGAACAGCGCCGAAAAAGACAAGACACTTGAAGGAACATACCACGAGCGTGGTGTGTTCCTTCAAGTGTCTCGTCTTTTTCTGCGCTATTTCGCCTTCAGGATGAACAGGGATAAATTTACGCAAGACAGGCACTCTGATCCTTCGCAATTTTGCAGCCCATTGGTTATCGATTGTTATAGTCGGTTCTTTCTCCGAGCTACCTTTTGTTCCTGTCGCTGCGTTTGTTGTACGAGAAAGTGCACAGAGATACCGCGTTTTGTCTCAAGATTACTCTCGTAACGGAACAATTTTTATCGCTTTTTAAAGACTCGCAATCAATGTCACCACACCACGCGCAGTTCTTTATGCTCAACCGTATTCTCAAGTCGCCGATCGCAATTTCAGTGTTTTTGTCCTAGGTCACGTAAGCGATTACATTGAAATAGCGGTATTATTTCCGATTCCACAGGGCTAAGGAAAGCTATCGGGGACGTTTTGACCAGCCACGCAATTTAGCTAACGGAAGGGCCGCAGGCTATTACTGCGAAAGCATTTCTTGCCTGATGAGTTGTGTCATGAGAGTATGCCCCAAAAGGGTGTTTTAATTAGGAAGAAAAACGGGTCATCGATAGGAATTGAACTGTTATCCTCCTGCGTGCCAATCGAGCGCACTTACAATAACATAGCGCAGGAACGCTGTTCTGAAATCAGATGAAGTAACGCCGAAGCTTTGCAAAGAATCAGCATTGTTTATTCCAGTGGCAGATGGCGGATGAAATCTTTGTTCAATCGTATTTCAATGGCTGACTGGAAATGAGAGGCGTCTTTTCCAATGACAGACTAGCATCAGGTGTGCATCACAGTTCGCTGCGTGGAGCAACAATATTTGTTCTGCCAAAATCGGAGGATGTTTTATTTTTGTTTCAGCTTTTGTTCTCCGTCACAACCGGTGCATCATCGCGTCCTATAGTCACTATACGGTGATCCGAGCTGTTGTGGATAACACGAACCCTGCGTATTCCGCTTTCCGACCTCCAAGAAGTGAACTTTCACTGCAAGACTCTCGCTGCGAAAACTGCATGCCGGGCTGCAGCGATATCGCCGGGCAATCCTGAGCCAGGAGCGGACGCCCCTGGCAGGCATCGCCATCAGGTCAATCGCAGTGGGCAGCCGTCGGAGCGATGCTGCATTAATCTCGCTGAATTAAGCTCGTTAGCATTATTCGCAGTGGTCGTAAATACAGCGGCTACAACATACACACATCGACAAAGCGTAAGAAAATAAGAACCGGGGGCAATTGTAAATACCGCACCTTGCAAATTTGAGTAGCAGCCATGAAAAGAATCGTCGACCACGACGTACATTGGCTGTTGTCGCCCGCGTTTGCTTATATATCTGCCACAATTTTTTTCGTGTTAGCCTTACAAGGCATATCCAGTGAGCTGTGTGCATGATTCTCAACGTTGTTCATGCACGCTCGGGTGGCAGCAACGCGACGAAACCCCGCCACCAGCCATGACAATTTAGTTATCTGAAACGTATTTTTCCCCATTCGGATCTCGTAAATGATTTCGCATCACAACGTGCATAGGAAGAATGTTTGCAAACATTCTTTACGCTGTCTGCATTACAACGAGGCCCCTCCTGGATAACCTCAGGGAGGAAAAACTAGCATGCATTTCACTTGGAAAGCCAGCCGCCTCGGGGCGGCAACTTTTTCAAACAGGGCCTCTACCACTTCAGACACATGTCAGCTTCGACCCAATATTTGATTAAGCTTTATCAGGAACGCAAAGGTACATGCCATTAGTTCTTGTTGTTTTGACAAAAGCTCAATATATATGGCGTGGGGCCACAAGAACCACTTCTGCGCGCTGATTGGCTTAAGTCCACGGGATGCTGACGGGGAGCGTGCTTCCGCGGGGAAAACGCATTCTAAAGGCAACGACAAAGAATGGATCTCCGCCAGAGTGACGCGCTCCGTTTGTTCTCCGATCAAGCTGTCGCGGTCTACTATTGGAATTCAACACAACAAAACGCGCAACACACCAGCAGGCTCATTCAACAAGTCGACAGCAAGCAGGCTGGCATAACGAAGGCAAATTTGCTTAGGCCACTACAAGCCTTAGTAATCGGCAGGATCGTTTTTGCTACGCCGTATCTCAAACTCACCATCTCAGACCACAAACGCTTAGAGATCATCACAAAGAAGAGTTTTTAGACAGCTCTGGTGCTACAGCAGTAGTATTCGACTAAAAAGTTAGCAATTTTGGTGTATCAAATACCACAGACGAACTCACAGAGACTGCGCTCAGTGCGCAGTTTTATCGATTATTACCTACTAAGGCTGGTAGATATATCCCCATGCTGCTCGGATACTCTCCCACGCAGACCAAAAAACGTGAGGGGAGGATTCCTGCTGAAGTGAGTTAGAAAAGAAAATTCCTCCCCCGCCCTTTGATGCCACGGAATACGCACCCGTTTTACCATAAGGCATATATGAAAGGCAGGACGAAAATGTTGCATCTGAAGTACGCAGGGCGGCAGGAGATCTTATATACTGATGCAGCTGTGCCCACCGGTCGAACAGCAACAGTGGCAGTGGTCGCAGTGGAAAGTGTCCGGTTAGTAGGCAGCTGCACATTCAGAAGAGTTACGGTCAGGATGCAGGAGGAGGAGGCCATTGCTGTCGCGCTTACACAAAAAGACATAAAGATGATCATCAGCGACGCTAACTTGCGATACGTAAATTTGGGTTAGGCAGAGTATCGCCAACGGCAGCACACATGTCGTAAAGCGGTAAAATTGACAATCCAATCCTTTTGATTTCGGCGCCTGGGCACCAACCATGCAGTGTAATGAGGGAACTCACGAGCTCGTCCGAGGGCCGACTTTCCGGCTGACTTCCATGACTCATCCTGAGAATGGATAGATGTAGAAAACGAGCTGGTTAACTCTTTTCGAGATATATATTGGAGTTTTGCAGACTTAGCAGGCAGAAAGTTTCAGAACCACATAGGAAGCTTAGCAAAAAGGAGGCAGAAGCATGGAGGCAGTTGCAGGTGGGCACCTTTCCGAACCCAGCCACACTGAGTATGTTCTTGCGGGGCATAACCGACGACAAATGTATGACCTCCGGAGAAAGGGACCCTAGCCCATATGATGTGACCTTGCACCGAATTCTCCCAGCACGCTAACCATTAATCTTACGCCGACGTCCTGCGGACGTGCACATAATTCTCCATGTGTAGCATGAGGACGATGGAGGGTGCTGAGGGAAATAGAAATGACACAAAAATTTACAAAAACAAACCACAACATCAAAACATATCAACAAATAAAACATGAAATGACCAAGCATCTAGTGTCGCAACAACAGAAGCCACTCTCAGGCTTTCACACTTCTCTAGTGCAAGAGATCTAGTGCAGTCTCGGTTTTGTCTTTATGAGATTTGACAATGAGTACTCTTTATTTTTTATTTATTTATTTAAGCATACTGTAAGCCTTGCTAGGCTCTTACAGGAGTGGGTGAACTGATGGGACCGTTATACAAAATGAAAAACATCAGAAACACACCAAAAATGGAAAACGTACGGGAGGCAACACTCTAACGGGCATTCAATTTGTCGCATATGAACTGTTTTCTTTGTGAAGTGAACATATTTCTTTCGTTCAAAATCCGATCGAAAAACGCATTTATTTATTCTACTAAGCGTTTTAGTAATGCAGGCTCTTCTCCCGAAGGTACTTACCTAAGTCGGTAAAAGGAATATTGATTTTATAAATTCTCGGCGTCGCCGCCCGGACGCGCAGCCTGTCACACTGTGACATCGTGTCGTTTGTCATGTTAGTCCCATTGGCGGCATAGTGTATTAAGCCGAAAAGACAACGACATGGTCTGGACCGGCGGCCGTAAGGATAGATCGTGAGGATAGAAAACTATTGTTTTTATTAAATCTTTTATACAATGGCGATGGTTACGTACATTTGTCTTTGTGGATTTCAGCTTTCTGTAACGCGAGCTTCACTTCTGCATCAAGCAAGTTTACATAGCAAGCGCAAGAAACATGCTCTTTAATATTAACTCATTATAAAGTTTTACCACCTGTTTTGACTGAGAAAACAGGTAAGCGTTGCCTCTCCGAAAATAATAATTAGGGTTTTTGTGAACAAGCTCCACAGACACAAAGATCCCGTGGCCCTACTTTATATTCATTAGGATCCCTACTTATGACTAAAAAACCCGCTTTGATGTTTGTGAAGGCGCATGTGGGATTTGCCGTTGCTTTGGTGCGCTAATAATCGAAAGACATTTCAAGTATTGATTACATAGCGCTTCACTTCCGCTGCTCAAGTCCTCGGTCACGAGCATTATTTTGTTTACCGTGATAGCGGTACGCTAGTTTCTGGTTAGCGATTCCGGGGAAGTTGATGTTTCCTCACCTTTGAGCTTCGAATAGCCTTGTAAACGTGATGTGCCCCCTTACCATTGCTTAAACAAATTCGCAATCACTTGCGCAAGACATGCGCTGATTGCAAAAGAGAGGATTGTTGGGCTAGTTATGTAAAGTAATTGTATAAAACGAAAACAAGTAGAATGCACTACTAAGCACGTGAGGCAGTTTGCGGAATGTAAAAGCCAGGTGATTTATGAAATCCTTCTGTCGTGCGGTGCCCCGTACTCCGGCCAGACCTGGCGATGCATAAATGACAGATTAAGAGAGTACGCGAATGACGTGAGGACTAGCAAAGCTGTCACTATTGCCAAACTTGTGACTACGTGTGGGTGCATTCCTCAGTTTCGGAAGTGCAAAGTGCGGCGCACGGGAAGTGCAAAGTGCGGCGCCAGCTAAAACGGGAGCTTCACGAAGCTTTCGTTATCCATTACAGAAGGGAAGATTGCTTGAGCGAACCATCTCTTCACTTATCGAAGAAATAGCCTCTTTAGATAATGACAAATGATATCAGAAGTAATTTTGTGATATTCTTCTCCTTGCTTTCCATATTTTCCTTCGTGCACAAAAAAAAATCTGAGTTGTAAGTCAGCGCTCGTGTCTCTGCTTCTTTTCTGTCGTCCCGTGTTTTCATGCTGTTCTATTCTAGATGCGCTGATTAGATGGACGAAGACAGGGTTAAATAGACAGCACAAATACAATCATCTAATCTTTAATCTAAGCAGCGCAAATCATGAAACACGTCGTATACTCGCAGATCAACTTCCTAAATGCTAACGACGTTTTCGCTTCCGGAGAGGATGTTTTTGTGAAACACAACTTGCACTTTTTTGTTTCCTGACGTGCATACTAAGCCTGTCAGACTCACACTGTTTCTTTAGATCACGCTAAAGCCTTTGATAAAGTATCTCACCGGCGCTTACTACAGAAACTGTTCCTCCTAAATCTCGACCCTAATGTTTTAGAGGACTAGAAGAATTTTTTACTGACCCTACTCAATCTGTCGTCATTGACGGTCAGGTGTCTCTTGATCGTATTATCAGGTGTCCGGCAAAGTTTGGTCAATATATATTAATGATCTACCATAGCATGTCTCGTCCTCAAACTGCATATTTACTAACGATTGTGTCATTTATCACGCAGTTCCTAACGCTTACCAACATGCTCTTCAAACTGACATAATCAATGTGCAAGGCAAGTATGATGCAGTGGTTAATGACTCTTTACCCCTCAGAATGCAAGCTCATGCCATTCACCAGGAGTTCACGACCGCTTCCTTTGACCTTTACAATAGAAAATATGACAAATAAAACGCGCAGATATTTAAATAAAGACGTGACATTATCAAATGATCTGACCTGGAACGCGCACGTTTACTACATTTCATCGGCAAAAAAGAAAAAATAAAGCTAGGATTCTCTCGGCACCAGATTCGCAATCCGCCAAAGTATTTGAAATTACGAGCATATAGCTCTCTCGTCAGACCTAAACTCGAATATGCTTCACCTGTCTGGGATTGACATTACGAATATCCAAACACTCACATAAAACGACTTCAAAATCGTGCTGAAAGGATCACTTACTCAGCATATTGATGCGATTTGAGTGTGCCATACTTAGATGCAGAAATTAAACTACCCCTTCTATCCCATCACCGACGCATTACTAGCTTCTGTGTTTTTCAGAAGTTTCTTTAACAGTTCATATCGCCAAGCAAATTACATAGTACGGTGCACGCGCACCTCTCAACGCACCGGTCATACGCTTCAACTTGTCCGTCCGCGCTCCCACACCACTATCTTCACAGACTCGTTTTTTTTTTCACGAGCACCATCTATAGAACGAGAACGGCCTTCCACAGCAAGTCGCAACCATCACCTGAACATGAAGGTGTTTCAAGAGATAACTCATCTGAGTATAGAATAAAGCATGTGTTTCAATATATGTAACCGAACCCCTGATTTAGTACCGTTGAATAGGGGTGTTTAACGAAAAATAAATTAACCTGGCTGACCTGACCTACACGTCTTGAATAAAGACATGTTCAAGGTAATCTGATCTCAAGCACTTTTTAGGTGCAATAATGCGCACACCGCCGAAAAACTCCCTAAGATCTTGCTCATGAGAATCGCGGTAATACAATAGCAGACATTGTACACAATAGGGACAAATACGTATTATCATATGAAGCCAAAATTCATTCTGATAGCGTATTGATCAATAACTGGCTTCCGCGCTGAACGAATGTAGTTTGCGATAATGTAGATTATTATTTGAAAATAGAGGAGTATATTCATAAATGCATTTGCGGAATAGCTTTAAGTGATCAGCACATATAATTCAAGCCTCTTTTTTAATTGCTGCTTCTCATTGCCGATGCATAGGATTCGCGAATCTCTCAATAAACGTCGACTGAGGCATCGAATTCATTTTTGGTGCACCTGACTTCTATCCTCCAGAAAACGCGCGAAACATATCAAAATATTTCCAGTTGAAACAGTTTGAGCAGACTGGCTCTGCCGCTTCATACTATCCAACCTTTTCTTCTCTGTTCAATATTTAACAAGCGTATACAAAATTGGCTATGGCCTCTCTTCAGTTAGAACACATTCAAAGCCCAGATTCGTATATGCCTGGGGGAGCGTATCCGTTTCGATAATTCCCCCGCAAACATATTTCCTCCAGGTACGCACACCAAATTCAGTGAAGGAGCCGCCATGAGCGGAGGATCAACTTCTTGCCGCTTGATCGTATAGCGTGACCAGTCTATATGAAGTGTATTTAAGGCGACATATAGGCAACGAAATTTCATCTTTCTGGCACGCAGGAATGTTGAATTGTCTCCCACATGAACCATCCAGATGTCTTTGCAAGGAGTTCAGTTCTTGGCGTTTGGCGCGCGCCGAATGTCTTGCAGGCCGTATAACCATTTCACGGCATGATGATTATGAAAAATGTCTGGAAATGTCATTAACAAGCTGAAAAAGGCTGTTTGGGCTCGTTTGGACAATTCCTTTCTGAAAACCTTTGTTAGTCATTCCGGCGTGTCTATATGAAGATCGAAAGACAAAGTGTCCTCTAAACAAATATCAATTCCAAAGGTGTGAAGACATCCACTGCGCTTTACACGAAAATATTCAACGCGGATGGGTCGTAATTCCTGAGTTTGGACGCGGATATTTGTGTTGTAAGTGTGATGTGCCCTTTGTGTTCTGACCAGTTTTACACAAACGTACAATCTCTTGCGCAAGATGTGTGCTGTTTGGATTGACAAATACAGGGTTAAAAAGACGACACAAACAAAAACAACCGTATATGCTTCAATCTAAGCAGGGCACGTTTGCATGACTATGTCATATCTTTTGCACTTCTTAACTGCAATAATACATGTAAGCCCAAAACATGTGACAAGAAAATGTACAACCTGGTATTAACTTATAAAGGTTATAAAGGAGGCAAAAGAATACTTCCAAAGCGCCCACGAGAGGAAAAAAAAGCGAAAAACGAGCTGAACCCAAACGGGCCAAAAAAGAGGGAATTACTGGGACAAAAATACTCAAATATAGATGACATGCTTTCTTTATTGGATATTTTGAATTCGCCAAAACATTACTGATACAGTCATGCCGTTTCCTTTACTACTGCGCATCTTCGACGTGCTCTTATGCAAGAGTGACAAGAAAAGAATGAATAAATGTTGCTTTACTTACCGCTCTGCGGCAGATGGGTTACTAAGAAAAATAATGTATATACAGTGCTCGAGACAGGCAGCATAATGTTTACGCGATCGCATTGTTGACCGCAGCATCAAACCGTAAGGAGAGCTCGGTGATGTGCTCGCTCGTCGTAAAACCGTGAGTTTATGCAGCTTTGTGGCGCGTCGTATGGATGTCAACGCATTTTACTGCACGCCACAAACAAGCGCCCAATTGCGTCTGCTGCCTCGGGCGGATGGTCTCGCTGCTTTGCTAG
>JAJIZL010061273.1:0-19934 GCA_023969395.1 Amblyomma maculatum
CAAGTATTCGTCGAGACAGTGAAGGCCTTCATAGGATTTACATTCAGTGGAAATGAATAAGGCTTTACTGTACTCAACGGCGAAAGCGTTCTGGCAATCCCAGGACGAGGCTACCACATATGCGGGGTTAGATAACTAACACGGCGCAATGTAGAGATGTGTGCAAGATGGAGGCGAAAAATTAGGAGGGCGCTTAAGCTTCGCTCACCTAATTTTCGGATAAATGCCTTTAACACCACCTATTAACTCTCCAGTTACGTTATATTTACAGTTTAAGTTGGTTTTTAGGCAATGGAAGTAGCAGTATCAGTCTCAGCGCCTTTTAACACCGAATTTTCATTCCGCGAATGCTTTTATTTCTGTTTTTATTACGCTGTCTTTCGGGGAACGGAAGGCGCGATATCTCACTTCTCAGTAGACACCTACTATTCTCTGATTTGCGTACGCCGTCGGTGCGAATCCCGATCCCTTATTAACCTCCACCTTGACCAGAATATGTATAATAAATGGTAATCAAAATGGTATGACACCACATTGAACACTGCAGAATGAACGGTTGCGTCACAATGTTGGTGTGAGATTAGACGCGCATTTTCTGTGACTGCATTCTTCTCAATCTGAGATACTGGAACGGCGACACAGCTTTTCGGAAGAAGAAGCTTTTTACGTATACGCTTCACGTAAAACACACAAACAAAACTCCAGAAGGGGATGAAAAGGGAACGCCACAAAAAAAGAGCACAGAATGCCGTTTGGTAACGAAACACTGTGGCATAAAGCTCCTCAAAAATATGCAGCACAATGAATATGCTTCACAGTCATGTAAGGACGCCAACACAAGCGTTGAGGGATTACCTTACCTCGAGAAGCAAGAGAACTCATAATCTTCGAGACAGCGAGCGCTGGAGATTCCCAGCAAGCTCCGCTGGATTATATGTTTACTTCTACAGAAGAAAAGATCTCTGGCTGCATATTCTTGACAACCACTTTGAGGATACAGATGTCGCTTTGGAACGCAGCGGAGCTACTTTTGGGCTAGCGGATTCGCCTCTAAGGTTAAAAGTGAGATTGAGATTGGAGCTATATAGTGGCAACCAAAAACTGTTGGGAGATCAGAACAAAGTGCTCAGAGCAAAATAAAAAATATGGAATTATTATAAAGGGGACGGCAGGAACATTGTTTAAATCGCAAAGCAAAACCTTGGGTGAGAACCGCTATACAAAGTTGGATGGAATCCAATACGAAGGGCTAAGGTATCTAAATATTAGCACAGAAAGAGCGTTAACTCGCAGAAAATGGAGCGTGAGGAATGCAATTCGGAAAAACGACTGAAAACTAACCAGTAAGCATAAAGAAAATGATAACAGGACAATAATGGGCGTTTGACACGCGATAAACCATAGAGATAACGTGAATCAAGGACCTTTATGTGAGAATCAAGCTGGCTATGAATATGTGTTTTAATTCCCAGAAGGGAAGCATAAATAAAACGCTTTGTGGTAAATGAAGGTAACAACCCTTAAGAAAACAGCGCAACAAGAGATAACACAACATCATTGCCTCTACCTCTGTCGTCTTTAAAGCTGCTACCGCTGTACACCAAAGGATCCCCGCCGACCTCCTCTAAGTCAGCGCAACCGGCCCTTTGATTGGTCCCCTGTTTTTGGGCACAATAAAAGAGTTCACCACCTACCGCTGCTTGACATCACGCACCAACTCTGTGAACAAACTCCCCTTTTCAACCACGTTGTGTTGATTCCAGAACCTTTTACCTAACATTTGAATCACAATCAGGATGCTCTAGAAGATCGACGCAGATAAAAATACTAGAATTAGCAAGCCATATCCATCAAACGTATTTCATACTGCATATTGAATGTGCAGTGTGTAACACGTTCGATGGATGTTGAACGTCTGTAGTGGTACGCCTGCGTATGATTTGGTAAATGTGATGGAAATAATATCCATACATATATTGATAACGGAAAAAAATCATTTTTCAGTGGTACTACGGTTTATAGGGCACGAAGATAGCCTAATGGTTTCTCTGGTAGACGCCAGTAACAATCGGCTCGAGGGCTGGCATCTTAAAAAAAGGGAAGCTACCTGAAGATAGATATTTCGATATGCTCAAAATACGCAGGAGTCAATGCCAGAGGTGGATTTGTTTGCGATTTTTGAAAAGGGTGAAGTAACAGGGAGAGGGCCGAGCCTACAGAGATCGCTGCGACTGCATTCTTCTGAATTTATTTAACTTCATTTATCAATAGCAGGAGAGTAGCATAGTACTTTTTTTTAATTTTCTTGTAAATTTCTTCACTGAGTCACTATGGAGGAAGGGGGGATTTTCAGTCGTCCCTGAGCAACGTTGCTATGAAGCACTCTTCATTCTAGGGGCTCTAGGACGTATATGAAGTAACCTCACCAGATACTTGTTGCTAGTTTCCAGCGCCGCCGCACAGGTTCCGTCGTTTCAATCAGTGTGCGCGGCGATTATACGGGCTGATCCATGCGGCGGACAACACTGTTGAGGCAGTCACAGTAAGACGGCAGAAAAGTAACCACAGGAAGCCATGGCGAGCGCAATCCTGGGCCATTCGTACAGTTGTGTACATCTCTGAAATGCTACAGAACTACAACGGACTATACCACGAAGCTGCCTTCACCAGTGGGTAAGAAGAAGATGAAGACCGTTGATCCGACTAACTAGGAAGGCCGCAGATTCAAAAACAAATCAAGAGCTAATTTAGTAACTCTGCATCAGGCTGGGTCCAAGGGTTCAACGCTAATCGAGGACGTGTTTCTGCACTACAAGGCCATGCCGGGATCTGTCGTGAGGTTTGCGTATAGTCTGGCCCTGAACGAACAGCTTATATGACCTCGACGCAGTTTTCATGGCACAAATTCAGGGTTCTGGCTCCCGGCTAAGCCGCTTCCATGGTCGTGAATGGCGTCTTTTTACTGACAGCCGAGGGTATGGCAGGCTCCCCGCTCTACAAATGAGCAGTCAGCTTTGCTGTGCGTCGAGGTTTCCTGTAAAGTGTCGGCACAACCTTATTTTCGGGAATACATATGCCTGGTTATCAAGCCAGAGTTGGTGTTCACTTAGTCTACCGCAACCCGCAGGGCAGTACGCTATCAATGTTACATTTAACCTGCGTAATCCTCGAGTCAAGTACGATATAATGAACTAGGCTGCCTTGATTCATTCTAAAGTACTATAGGTCGAGCATGAACCTTGTATCGCCGTGGGCTTGACACTAACTTTGCCTGCCTCACTCGTATAAGACATGCGCACGCTAACAGCTTTTGAATAGGAAATGGCATCATTCTTGGCTCCGCCATAGCAGGGGAGTCGTTCATAGCAGGCATGCCACAAAAGGGACTTTCGGGGACATTCGACGCTGCTGCGACGACTGCAGCTCCCATGCGCCAGCGGCGAGCAACCATTGTACAGAGCGACCCCCTAAAGAAGGTCAGTTAGCCCCGAGCTCCTCTGTGTGTCGCCGATCGAGGCAATTTGAGAGCTTGACAGCTAACTTTATACAAATGATGAGGCTAATATATATGCCCTGACAGCTTATTTCTGTACCACGAGTGGAGGTCTTTTGCAGTATTATAAAATAAAAACTGCGGCCTGAGTAGTGCACTGCGCGAGAGTGACAGTTAAACTCGCGTGGTTCTCGGTCGTATTCTGATGACTTGAATAGCACCCAGTGAAAGCTCTCTAAATAAATCACACCCTTAGACCATTCTTTAAATACCATTAATGTGCTGTTATAGCGTGCTGTGCTGTTATAGCGTAGTTCTCCAATGCAGCGGCGAGCAAAGCCAATCTGTCTGCGCCACTGTAATTTGCAAGCCTTTCCGTGACGCAATCACGGAAATAATTACTTCATTTTTTCAAAATCAGAGAGACCGCACAAACCGACTGATTGTTGAGAGACAACGGCTTTTTGTTAAAGCGGGAGACTTAGACATAGAGAACGTAGTATCAGTAGGTTCAGGAAACATAAATGAAAAAAAAAAATAGGAAGGCAAAATTATTTTTCACAAGGAGGGCTGGTTCTCAGGATGTGTTCATCTGCAGTGACCTTAATGAAGTTAGTTTCATATCTTGCATTATAGCTGATTTGAACCAATGTGTTTTCTAATGGGCTTGCGTGGTAGTATGAATGTATATCAACTTGTGTCTCATTATTATAATGCATGTGTCAGGTGACTGGCTGATTTACCGCCTGTGTAAATGTTTTCACTTAAAAGTTAAAAATTATTTTTGTCATCTTACATATATTTAAGGTGGGTCTGTAAACAACACTTATTGATTTTTTACTTGTTGCTGATTACTGCAGGTGACTAAGGTAGAAATATTGGCACGTGGAAGGCAGTTGATACTGACGACAAGACAATATCAAAAAGAATATTTCTGAGAGCCATTTTCTCCGCCAAGAATGAGTTATGTCCGACTGGCAGCTCTTGCTTGCGCCCTCTTTCCACTTTTTCAGCATCCGAGACCCACAATTAATGGGAGGTTGTGCGGCCACAACGTTTATCTCTATAAATATATTTAAGAGCAAAAACACGTCGGCATGAAATGGCAGTATTAGCTTTCTAGGTGCATGCGGCATTAAATATGCATGTTGCTTCTATCATTGATTCTTTCACGGCTGCCTTAATGGATTAGTGCGGTCAAAACGCATCGCCAGGGTGAATTTTGGACGCTTGCTTTTTCATGCATATCGTGCTCATAACAGTTCAGAGTGGAAAACAATTGAAGAGATACTTTAAAAGGTACTACTCAAGAAATTAGCGGCAAACACCCCTCAATGGAGGCCCTACAGAAAGCGGAGTCAGTAGAATTTTGTGACATCAGGGTTCATCCCATTTCCTTCATTTTTTTTATTGCTCTTGTTGCTGCAGGTACAAATATGTGCAAGCACTGCTAACGCCCATGACAAAGGGCGAGTAATGTGTCCACTTGGAACAAGCACGAGACTGTGAAGGCTACCAACCGTTAACATGTAAGTAATAAGATAAGTAGATGGGAAACATAAAAAGCCATTTTATTTTCTCCGCTGGTACTCTCACGTACCGCCGAGCGACGGAGAAGTTAGACACTCGTGCGTGCCTTCATAGAAAATTAGCTCTTCAAATTCTTCTTCATCCGAGGTCGTCTCTTTATTGTCTTCATCGTCCGAGAGTAGCGGCGCCCAACTGTCTTCGTCGTCCAGTTCGCTCAAGTAATCTTCCTCGCCTAAAGTATCGCTGATTTTGAAAAACGAGCGGATGTATGCCAGCAGGTAGGCACCAAGTTGATCAAGCTGTATCGACCTACTGCCACTGGCTTCATCATGATCGCGTGTCTCGGTAGTTTGTTGCACGCAACTTTATACTTCATAATTCCGGCAATCTACCAGAACATGTCCCGAACGAGGCGCAAGGCTTCAGCAATCTTGTTCTCCGCTTCTACTTTGATCAAGGACGCGAAGCGCTCAGGCCGGAATCTGTGGACGCCACGAGACAAACTCGGAGGCTGCCGCCATGAGCTCGGACTCGGCTCTGAGAATAAACCCGGTGGCGCAGTGGAGAAGGCTGTACTTACGGCGAACTAGTTCCGGAAGGGGTAGCTCGTATTCCATCGGGCACGAAGAGATGGTCTGCTTGAAGCACGTCAACGTGTAAGATGTTTGCAGGGCTGCTGTTGCGCGCACATTTCCAAACATACACGGAACTGGTACGTCCGACGGCTACCGGCTATGCAGTTGAAAAGGAGCGTAACGTACGTTGTTGTTCTTATTCTCCTCTAAATTGATGACACATTCCCAGTCAGGGGGATCGGCCGAGAATTTGGGTGCAGAGATATTTGTCTTTGAGATGTATAATTACTTCACAAAAAAATTAATGAGTGCTAGGGAAAAGAGAAGAGATGTTAAATATGAAAAGCCAAAACAAAATGAGAATTCATAACGCATGCAGTAGAACACTGATGTCACGTACGTGGTGGTTTCAGGTGGCGCTTAGCGACGAAGAAGTCACACTCGTGCGTGTCTTCTGCTAGCTGATACTCTTGACTCTGTCTCTGCCCTGTTACCGTTTCACATTAATTCCTGCCTTCGTGTGATAAGCAGTCTAAGCGCTTGTAAAAGACCAATAAAAAGGGCATGAAAACTAAGTTATGACTAGAAATCACACACCAGTGCGAGAGACTTATACACTGCTTAGAGCATCCTGAATAGGTAGAGCTAAATAGCTAATAAATAATTACATGTGACGTTTCATTTGCTATTTCCCATATTTTGTTTAAGGAAAGGAGAAGCAGGGAGGCGGTTTCTAGTTGCAAGTAATTCTAGGTGCAAATATTGTTGTGGAGATGCAGAAAAGAACATGAAAACAGTGTTGAACGGCCACAAGGAAGCAGCGTACAACCTGGTTTCATTTCAATATGTGCAAGCGCCGTGGAACGAAGTAGGTGCATATATTTACCGGCCACTGTAGCTGAAATAACTTTCATCTACACGGTCACATGGCCTGTGTCGCCTCCAAACTGATTAATGTTGTCCAGAAACTAGAGAAGGCAGAATTGCTGGTCCCAAAAGGCGTAGCTGCAGCTGTACGACCCTGGACGAGTGTAGAGAAAGCCAAGAGCACCAAATCTAATGTTTATCGTGACAACGACAGTTTACCTACGTGCCAACGTTTTGCTATCGTAGAGAGTGGATGCAGTGCCTGTCCTGTACCCTCCACCAAAGATCCTGACGAGGACTCCCACAGGCTTCGATCTCTTCAACAGGGTCCATACGTTCAGGTAGAGACAATATCCTCTGATTTCGTCTCTGTTTACAAACCATGGTACGGGTGTTAAAGATTCTTTGGCTTTGGCTTTGGAGCGAGTGCTTGCAAAGTTCAACTCGTCTAGCGTCTCATAATCTGACCGGCACTGGCTTACGGAAGTGCAAGAGATAGATCGGTAGTTCCGCATATGGAATGCCCAGGAACGTAGCCACGTGAAGCCCACTGACGTAGTCGATGACTCTTCTGACGCGGCCGTTGAGCGTTTTTGTCGTTATGCCCATTTTCGTCAATAGAGCGGCAGTCCACATTGTGGCATGCCTGCTATGAACGACTTCCCTGCTGTGGCGCAGCCAAGAGTGATGCAATTTCCTATTCAAAAGCTGCTGCCTGCCATAGCCTCGCCTGTCAGTCAGACTCAGGTGTACCACTACAGACGTTTCGCATCCATTGAACTCATTACACACTGCATGTTCTTGATAATTCTGCTATTTTTTCTGCGTCAATCTTCTAGAGCACCCTGATCGTGATTCAAATGCCAGGTAAAAGCTTCTAAACGCAACACAACGTAGTTGAAAAGGGCAGTTTGTTCACACAGTTGGTGCGTGATGTCAAGTAGTGGTAGAAGCTGTAAAGACAACAGAAGTTGGTGGGCTGATGTGTGTACTCTTTTTACGCTGTTTTCTATGGGTGTTACCTTCATTTAACACAAAGCTTTTCCTCCATGCTTCCCTTCTGGGCATTAGAGCACAAATTCATAGCAGGCTTCACTGTCGCATAAATGTCCTCATTCACGTTACTTCTCTCGTTTATCGCGTGTCAAATGCTGTTTACTGTCCTGTTATCATTGTCTTTATGCCTACTGATTAGCTTTTAGTCGTTCCTCTGAATTGCATTTTTCACGCTCCATTCTCTGCGCGTCAACGCTCTTTCTGCACTAATACATAAATACCTTACTTTATAGCTGTTCCCTATCCAAGGTTTTGCTTTGCGGTTCAAACGGTGTCCCCTATCGTCCCGTTTAAAATATTCCCTCATTTTAGATTTTGCCGTGAGCACTTTCTCCTGATCTCCTAACGGCTTCTTGGTTTGCGCAATATAGCTCCAATATCACATTTACAGGTCGAATGAAAAGCCTGGAGCCGTACTTACGAAATGCGCACAAGTTATCGGTATTCCGTCGCTAGTCAGCACAGCGCAAAACCTTTTAGGCTAACTTCCTAAATAATGCATATATTCCATATTAAAAATGATGTACCTCCTCTCCCGTCGCACTATCCCTGAACTGATACAAGCCGCAAAGGACGCTCCCCCCCCCCCCCCCCCCTCCCGCCAGAAAAAAAAAAGAAAATTCTGGGACGACGTCTCGCCCATGGTGCGTCACGAAGTTACGCCACTGACTCTTGGTTTGTTTACTTCCGGTGGTGCTGCGATTTTGTTTGTGTTTCGTGCGTCGTCTCCATGGTCCGCATGGATTCCGAGCTGGAGCGAGGTTTCGCGAAGCTGCCGCCGAGTTGCACTTTGATCCCTACGAATATACCCGCCTTCTTGACCCGCTGGACGACAGCGACGACAGCAGAATGTCATCACCTGGCCCGTCTGAATCATCCGGTGGCGACGTAGATGACGGCCTAGCATGGTGCGCTCCGTGGCGCGCGCTCTACAGCACATTAGGTATCGAAAGCTTATTATTTCACAAAAGGCCGTTTCATGTTTGCTTCGGCGCCTTCTCACATTTTACGTATACGCAGATGCCACTCGGTCGCTGCGGCCGCTGCGAAAGCATGACCACACCTGAAGATGTGTGCTGCCGCAGCGTTTCGGAGGTAATGGTGTGCCAACAGGACGGCGGCTGGATTACTGACCACCCAGATTTCCGAAGTGTGTCTGACGCCCGAAGTCCTTCGGGCTGTGCACATCGCACTGGAGGAGGAGGGGGTGAACATCGATGGGAACGGAGATGAACAAAAAAGTAAGTAGAGTGGAAGCGTCGGGTGGCAGATGCGCATGTTTTTTGTGATCCATTTGCTGTAACGCGTAGTATTTTCAGGCAGCAGCGCTTCATATCATACCGCTTGTTCACGAAGTGGATTTAGGGCAGGCTGATCGAAGGCAACAGAGTGGTGCTGCCGGCCTGCGTCGTTAGCCGCGTTCGGCGCGAAGTTCCGTCGGCGACCTACGTAGGATTCAGGTATCCCCCTTTTGTGATTGTCGTTTCACTGCATGCCGACTTCTAAACTTTAACACGTGTGCCAGGCGCACTGCTTCTAGTGGTGCATGGTAGTGGGAGTTTGTTTTTATGGTGGAAAAATAGAGAATGCTATTTTATGAAAGGCAAGTTATGCACTTTGTCGAGTGTCTGCTTTGTGACACCGTTTAAGAACAGACATCGCAGACATCGCATTCCTCTAAATTGCAAAAATAATGGATGTCTATCGTAGAACTTGTAGATGTACAAGCAAGAAAGATGTAGAACTGTTAGCTAGCGAAAAACGAACAAAGCCTGGAAGGAAGTTCAAATACTGGTAAACATATACACATCCAAAAACAAGGTGCTAGAATGGAGGTATAGTGAACAAGAATACTCATTATCCTAGTTCACTATAAATGAAGGTCAACGCTGTGCATATCACCAATTCTTTCTGGGCACATGCTTCCAAGCATCTACAATAAACATTATTTTATTTGGAATGGAATTTTGCAGAAAAGAAAATTAAAACACAGACGGCTTGTGCTGAGGCAGTCTGGACTAAGCAGTCATAACCTCTATGTAAATGTTACTATTGTTACCATGCTAGTGCGCAATATTGACACAGGGAAATGATTGCTTAAATGTTTGTTTATTGATACTCCAAGCCGTGAATCCATGGCAACAAATCGCAGAATGCATCCATTCCAGCAGTGCAGTAATATAGGTGAAGCACAGATAAAAACTCCTGTTCCTGTATTTACTAAGCTGATATATTAGTTTCAATTTATTTACGGCCAAATACAGTTTCAGAATGTCACATTTCTTATCTCCAAGCCGCAGTAATAGCTGGTCTCTTTTGGCTGTGTTCTCCAAAGTGTAGAGGCAGTACTGCAATTATCAAAACGTTGTGAAGGTTCAACCATCCTTGAACCAAATTTCATGAGCGTTAGCCATCGGCCGCAGTCGCTGCTGCCGCTTCAAACTTGGCTCTCTTGCGCTCTTGCTAAGCACTTTTTGGCAACGGGCTAGCCTGGCTTCTCACTGTTCGATGGTCGCGGCAGCCTGTCTGGTACGGTTACAACTGTCTTTAGCAAGTGGGCTTATGTCGTATTTTCATAGGTTTAATGAAGGAGTCCCGCAGATGAAACTTGAAGATGAAGGTGTTCGCTCTAGCGCACAAAAATAGCTTGCAGTTAGAAATTGATAGAGACAATGATGTTTATTGTACAGTTGTACAGTGCAAAAGTGTGTTGCAGTTTTACAACAAGGTGTGATAGGCTGTGGCAATAGCATCGTGCTCTCGTGACTGACCTATAACACATCAATGTTTGATGCACAGCATGAAAGCTCAAAGTCAGCATTGCATTCACTTTGAGGTTTGTGCATGGGATGAGTAGCGCTAATGCTCTGGAAGCCTTACTTTAGCTCTTGAGGTAACATCGCCGAACGTGGACGGGAGCACAAGATTAGAAGTCGGCACAACGAGCGCTGACTTTTAACAACGTTTATTTTGGAAAACCCTCCACTTCTTATACCCTTACGCCACACATCACGTACAAGTGGCTTGCACTTCTCAGCACAGTTATTATAAACAAAAACAAAACCAGAACATAATAATAGATAAATAAATGCACGTGCCGCATAACCTTGTCTTGCACACAGCGTGGTACACTCTCTGAACACTCACAGAAAAGATTGCACATTCAGCAGCTCGATTTCTTTTTGTGTTAGCAGCAAGGAAGGTTTGCTTCCACATCGTTCCCGCAGTCTGGCTATCTCAGCGGCTTTCATTATCTCACGAACCAGCTGCTCATTATGTTTTGCTAGCGCTTTACATTGTGTGAATTGCACGGAACAAGTTTTCGACGCGCAGTCTCTTACATGGATTCCCAAATACCTGCTCTTTTGTTCGACGTTGTATTTGTGTTCTTTCAGCCTGTCATTTGTGCACCTTCCAGTCTGTCCTACGTATTTTTTCCCGCATTTCAAGGGTATGTAATAAACAACGCCTTCCGCGCACTGCACAAATCGACTCTGGTGGTTTGTTGTGCACCCCCTCTGCCTTTGCGATCCATCAGAGTTTACACGTCGCCAGAGGCTTTGCAATTTTTCAGGCGCAGTAAGCACAACATTAACGCCTGCTCTACTACCGATCTTTTTTAAGTGATGGGAAATGCTGTGCACATATGGTATGGCCACAATACTGCGCTTTTTTGTTGTCTCCCTGTCTTCGTGACCTAGTTGGGCACCGACACGCTCGAGTCTTAACTTCCTATTCAAACGTTCCGCAACAGAAACAAGCAAATGTGATGAGTACCCAGCTCCTGTAAGGCGGTCAACCTGGCGATGAAAACTGGCCTCCATGGTGTGAGTACATGACTTCTTTAGAGCATTTGACAAACAAATGTTTGCAACAGCTCTTTTCACAAGTTTGCAATGAGCCCAGTGGAAAGGGAGTGGCGCCTTGTCACCTGTTGGTTCATAAGCCCAGCAAACCTTCCCCAAACCGAAATCAAGCCTGAGATCTACAAATCTCATAGAACCCTGTACCGGGACTTCGTGGGTGATCGTGAGCGGCTGAAGAACATGATTGAAGCACGCCACTAATTCCTGAGCTACGTCTTGGGTGTTCGTGCCGCTGCCATCACAGAGCACAAGGTAGTCATCAACGTACCTAAACACTTTGCGGACGTTTGTGCCGGTGAGGGCGTTCAGAAGGATTCTGTCTTCCTGGGCGAGGTATAAGTCACTGAGGATTGGTGGAATACAAGAACCTATCCACACGCCGCTATTTTGGAGATAAATGTTACCCTCCCAGAGGACATGGGTAGACTTCAAATAGACAGCAAGCAGCTCCAAGTACCCACCTGTAGACACACCGCAGGCATTTTGGAAAGTGATCGCACCGTACGTATCTATGCACGTTTCCACAATTTCGAGATCATCTTGGGGAATCGAATAGTACAGATCTTTTACATCCACCGAGCATGCTGCAAAGTCAGTGCTAGAATTGTCATTTAAAAAAATTGTTAAATCGTCTGATGATTTCACCTGGAAAGGGTCGTCACAGTCTAGTAATTTTAGTTTTTCCTGTAAGAACCTGGCGTTCATTTTTTGCCAGGTCCCATTCTCAGAAACCTAGGGGCCA
The DNA here is from genome assembly GCA_023969395.1 of Amblyomma maculatum. Classification (NCBI taxonomy): domain Eukaryota; kingdom Metazoa; phylum Arthropoda; class Arachnida; order Ixodida; family Ixodidae; genus Amblyomma; species Amblyomma maculatum. The sequence continues at coordinate 12,130 of JAJIZL010061273.1, forward strand.
GACAGGTTTGTGCGTTTTCACAGTGAAAAACATGTCAAGAGATGATTTTTTACTGGTCTCAATGCTGCGCACTAGGTGGTCAAGTTTAAGGTTCTTGCATAGCTTCTTAGCATTTGACTTCAGCTTTCTTAGCACCGACATTTTGTGTCTATTAAAATTAGAACTAATAACATCTAGCGCCTTGGCTTTGCACAAGTCAATAGGCAAAACAGCAAAGCCCACCTCCATGTCCGAAGTAAGCAATGAAAGCGAATGTTCTTTCAAATACTTCACCGCTCGTCCTACAGGCAGGCTTCCGTTGGGCAGTCGGCGACGTGCTTCCACGTCCACTCCGTCTGAGACGCACCTGGAATTTTCGGACTCCGGTGCAGCTCGCGCGACTCGTCGTGCCATGGCCAAAAGGTCCAGTGCGGTTTTCTCCGGCTCAACGGCGAACTTCGGCCCGTGGCGTAAAACTGCCAGGACTGACTGAGGCAGGCTTTTGACTCCGCTGGTGTGGATGCTGTTTCCAGCCGTCTGTCCTTCCATTGCTGTCCTTTTCAAGGAGATGCCGGCGCGCAGCTTAGCCAAGGTGAAGTTCCAGAAGCCTTCGATGGATCTGTCAAGAAGCAGCGAAGTGTCCCGCCACTGCCGGGGGTTGGCGAGGAGCTGGTGTCTTAAGCAATCCCTATACACGCGGGCCTGCCGGTACCATTCTGACTTCAAATTCTTCAGGCATCTTCGCCCATGGCTGTCAGAGGGTGCATACCCTCCAAAGAGGGCTATCACTTCCGGAGGAAGAATCTTCATACGTGGGCAGAACGACAATGTTCTCGCTCGGCAAAGTGCGTTGACAATGAGGGCAATGAGGGCTGAGAAGTCAAGGGTGAAACTTTGAAAGGAGCCCGAAGTACAAGAAATGTAGTTAGCTAGAATAGCAGCTTGGGCATGTTGGTTATGCATCTTGAGGTAACAGCGCGAAACATGGACGGAAGCACAAGATTAGAAGACGACACAACGAGCGCTGACTTTCAACAAACGCACAAACCTGACTGGCCCCTAAGGGTTATAGTTTTTGAGAATGGGACCTGGCAAAAAATGATCACCAAGTTCTTACAGGAAAAACTAAAATTACTAGACTGTGACGACCCTTTCCAGGTGAAATCATGAGACGATTTAATAATGTTTTTAAATGACAATTCTAGCACTGACTTTGCAGCATGCTCGGTGGATGTAAAAGATCTGTACTATTCGATTCCCCTCCTCGAATGTGTGGAAACGTGCATAGATACGTACGGTGCAATCACTTTCCAAAATGCCTGCGGTGTGTTCACAGGTGGGTTCTTGTAGCTGCTTGCTGTCTATTTGAAGTCTACCCATGTCCTCTGGGAGGTAACATTTATCTCCAAAATAGCGGCGTGTGGATAGGTTCTTGTATTCCACCAATCCTCGGTGACTTATACCTCGCCCAGGAAGACAGAATCCTTCTGAACGCCCTCACCGGCACAAACGTCCGCAAAGTGTTTAGGTACGTCGATGACTACCTTGTGCTCTGTGATGGCAGCGGCACGAACACCCAAGACGTAGCTCAGGAATTAGTGGCGTGCTTCAACCATGTTCTTCAGCCGCTCACGATCACCCACGAAGTCCCGGTACAGGGGTCTATGAGATTTCTATATCTCAGACTTGATTTCGGTTCGGGGAAGGTGTGTTGGGCTTATGAACCCAGAGGTGACAAGGCGCCACTCCCTTTCCACTGGGCTCATTGCAAAGTTGTGAAAAGAGCCGTTGCAAACATTTGTTTGTCAAATGCTCTAAAGAAGTCATGTACTCACACCATGGAGGCCAGTTTTCATCGCCAGGTTGACCGCCTTACAGGAGCTGGGTACTCATCACATTTGCTTGTTTCTGTTGCGGAACGTTTGAATAGGAAGTTAAGACTCGAGCGTGTCGGTGCCCAACTAGGTCACGAAGACAGGGAGACAACAAAAAAGCGCAGTATTGTGGCCATACCATATGTGCACAGCATTTCCCATCACTTAAAAAAGATCGGTAGTAGAGCAGGCGTTAATGTTGTGCTTACTGCTCCTGAAAAATTGAAAAGCCTCTGCTGACGTGTAAACACTGATGGATCGCAAAGGCAGAGGGGGTGCGCAACAAACCACCAGAGTCGATTTGTGGAGTGTGCGGAAGGCGTTGTTCATTCCATACCCTTGAAGTGCGGAAAGGAATACGTAGGACAGACTGGAAGGTGCACAAATGACAGGCTGAAAGAACACAAATTCAACGTCGAACAAAAGAGCAGGTATTTGGGAATCCATGTAAGAGACTGCGCGTCGAAAACTTGTTCCGTGCAATTCACACAATGTAAAGTGGTAGCAAAACATAATGAGCAGCTGGTTCGTGAAATAACTGAAGCCGCTGAGATAGCCAGACTTCTGGAACGATGTGTAAGCAAACCGTCCCTGCTACGAACACACAAAAAAAAATCGAGCTGCTGAATGTGCCATCTTTTCCATGAGTGTTCAGAGAGTGTACCACGCTGTGTGCAAGAGAAGGTTATGCGGAACGAGTATTTATTTATCTATTATTATGTGTTTTTTTAACTATGCTGAGATGTGCAAGTCACTTGTACGTGATGTGTGGCATAAGGGTATAAGAAGTTGAGGCTTTTCCAAAATTAACGTTGTTGAAAGTCAGCGCTTGTGTCGTTTTTTAATCTTGTGCTCCCGTCCACGTTTCGCGCTGTTATCTCAAGATGGATAACCAACATGCCCAAGCTGCTATTCTAGCTAATTACTTTAGCTGTCACGGCTACCACCAGCTTTTATGTCTGGACATAATCCCCTCTTCCTTGGTTATCAGCTATATCGACTGTGTAATATCCCGCTTTCCTTTCACCAGTGAATATGCACGAATTTTGCCAGCTACGGTAGCCATTGCTTCTTTCTTTGATGCCTGTCCCAAAGGAATCACTTGGTCGGGCAGGGAGACCTTGTAATTTCCTGGTCTAGTATTTATCCCTCTCGCGTTTTATAGAACGAGGAGCTACTTTCATAACTCATTCAATCGGTACTGTGGATGAGAATGCTTTTAATTTGTTCTCTTTATAATTTCTAGAGCCTGGAGCCTGAACATTGTCGATAGCTCCGCTTGTCTTGTTGGTTCTTTGAGATCAGTGAATATGTTTCTAATTTTTTCAGTTGCTTTTCTATCCGCATGTGTCCTCCTTTTTGACTTATTTCCACGGTCGCTTCTTCCTGTTGGATTGTCACAGGTAAAAGAGGCAATATAGAACAGAGCACCAGGAAGAAAAAATGGAAACTAAGAATTTACAGCATTACGAAAAGTCCATGATGAAATTTGCTAGGAGAGGAGAAAGAAGGGAGCACTTACAGAAGAGAAAGAGGTCACGTGCCCCGGGGCAGAGCGTTTCGACCAGCTGAGTGGGTGTGTGGGCGGTCGGCTTCGATGGTTCCAGCGGCCTAGATGCCAAGGCATGGTCCTCACTGGATTCTACTTCGGTTCCGTGGGCTGAGGCATTCCCCGTCTATGGTACGAGCAACACACTGTACAGCACACGTGCTGTGCAGTAAACATCATTCTCTTCATTAATTTCCAACTGCAACACAGTGTTCAGCTGTGCGGCGAACATCATCCTCGCGAAGTTCCATCTGCGCCACTCCTTCATTTACCCTTTGTAAATATGGCATACACATACGGCATCTGGCCGAGTGTGGCTGAGGCTTGCTAGTGTAATGTTGGGCCAATCCACCAACCAGCATGACATAATTCGCAGGGCTTTCACATTACTGCACCTAAGCAGAACTAAGTGTGCTTGGGAATTGCCTTAGATTGAGGGGGAAATGGGGGTTCACTTTTTTGCTGTGGACTATCAAGATGCATGCTATGCCACGAGGTTTTCTGAAAGTTGGCAAATCCCATAAATCGTTGCATCTCATTGACCTCTTCTCGGGCTTTCTCATCTCTATAGGCACTGTAATTTTCATCTGCATGTGTAATTTGCTGCCAGCAAATACACACTACTTTCAGTTCATTCTTAGTTTGTCATGCTTCAGCATATATAATACCTTTCCTGCAGTTTAAGCCTGTTCGATATCCTTGCTATATGCCATGACATTTTCTGAAACATTGCTTGTTTCTTCTCAGTACTTGAGCTCTTGCCTGCTTTTGTGTTGCTTGAAGTACTCTCACAAACATTTCAGTCTTTGTTGTCTACTGTATCTGCTAAAGGTTATGCCCCAGGAAGCTTCTTCAAAGTTTCTGCTGATGATACCACAGAACTGGGTCCTGTTGTTTCTTGAACCATTGGCGTTGGGTATTGTTCTTCGGATGGCTTTGGTGGTTTGTCTCAAGTTCATGTAGAGCCGGATGCCATTAATTCTGTTGGGAATGGTTACAATAGCCTACACTCAAAATATTGGCCTTCAAACCTGTTCTGTGACATCAGTTTCCGCTTCCCCTTCGTTTCGTAGGTGTGGCAGTATCGATGTTAGGGCTTGTGCCATTGGTTGCATATTGTTGATGTGCAGTTTCCCTTTGAAGTCCTGCAGTTTTCGCCATCAAATGAAGCATTAATCACAGTTTTGGAGAGTGCCTCATGTATTTTAGAGATTGCTTTGCCATGTTCTGCCTGGTTTCATATGATGGGCAGGAGACCTAGCTAGTTGGACATTATTCTGTGGGGATGCGTTTTGCTGACCGTTGTGAACGATGGTGTCTGTTGCGTCCAGGTGCAGCTTCATTCATGAATTGTGGTGATGCCTCCGGTGTTATTTTAGAGCTGGTGTAACAAGCTTCTTTAAAATGAAAATATTTTATTTTAAGACGGCTCTGCAGTGTTGGTCTGAAACCTCAGTATATTTCATTGTTGGCTCTCTGTATTGTGGCACTAAAGTGAGGGATCAATCTTGTCGGCTAACCTTTAAGCTTCCAGATGGACCTGATCATCTTGTGTTATCATCAGCATGCGAAAGTTTGCATGTGTCTTTCAGTCCAAGCTAGGCACGTCCTGTGCCACCTGACTGGTCTGTTATGCAGCGAAATGCCTTTTTTCTTTTAACAAGTTCAAGAAAGATTTCCTTCAAGGCCAGGAGGCCTGGTTTCAGCCGAGGAGATGTATTTGAGGGCTTTACACTTTGCAATGAAGCGCAGATTGTATAATGTGTACCCTCTCAGCACTAATTTCTACAGCCACTCATTTGCACCATTTAGCCTTTTGTAGCAATAACCTCCAAGAGCTATTTCTTTTAAGGCTGGCTGCGCTATAGTGGTTGTGAAGCTGACTGGTGAACTGTTTAACTATGGTTGAAGAACCTTTTCTTTAAGGCCATGTTGTGGCCATGGTGAGATTCCTGAAGTCTGTTGTGCAGGTATTTCCTTCGTGCAACTAGTTGCGATGTAGCAGAAGGAAAGGAAGTGCGGGCAGGCCATGAATAAAAAGGGCACATATTGTTGGAAGCTGGGAATAATCGGTATAAAAGCAGTGAAGAGGTGGCAGAGATTACCACAACACTGACTGCCAGTTATCTCTCAGATGAGGTACTCTCAGTGACGTAGGGGGTCCACTGACATTATTGGCGAGGTGTGAAAGTAAGGATGTGCTGCCCAAGTCGGTTGCGAGTGTTGCAAGGAGCACATTTTGAAATTTATTTGTAAAAGGTAGGCTCCACACAGAGCTTTTCAATTTGACTCAAATACTTGCAAATACCACCTCATAAATTTCTTACATTAGATTATTACCGCAAGTAGCATTTGAGAAGCCATTTAGTTTTCAAGTGCTGCATTGCCTTTTGCTTTTCTCACAGGTCATTTACTGAAAACAGAATAGATTGAAAATATGATGTCTTCAGTACTAAAGAATGCAGCTGGTCACTTAAACATATAGCCAAAGGAAACGGACATGAGCCACAGCAGGTGAATTGCACTGCAATTGCACTGCTGTTGCATATATGTTGCATTCTATATGTTGTATATGTTGCATTGTAGCTTCAGGTTTTACAATGAAAGGATGCAACATCTAGTTATGGAGCTAATGACATATAATGCGAATTCTGTGTTGTATGAGAAAAATCCTTATCGTCACACCTCATTTATGGCAGGTAGCAAGTATGCCCATTGGTAGTTGCAGTATGTCCTCTCAGTGATCCCTTGCACCCTGATGGATTGCAGGAACCGAAGAACTAAAGCTGCACCGCAGCCAGAGAACAAAATGCCTGCAACCAGGAGGAAATTTCCTGCGGTCGTTCCTTTAACTAGTGGTCGGCTTTACCAGAGGAAAGAATGCTGCAGTGAGCATGTTCCCTTCACAGTGAGAAGACTTCCTACTATGCTGAAGTGAAGAGTTCTTTTTTGCCCGCGCATTGCGCAGGTCTGAAGAAGCTGCCGCAGGCAACACTAGAACATGATGAATTTTCGCTCCTTGCAGATGGGTTCCACAATCGCTATCTGGCTTACTTCATCTTGATGGGCACTGAAAAAGAAGTGCAATGAGATCAGCGATTGGGGTTCCATGGGATTGTTAATATTACGAACTAAAATGTGGCAGCTCCGGGAGCTCATCGCCGCCCACCACCGACAAGAGCGCATCCCTGATTCGACTGACATAATATACATCGACGCTTCGATTACAAGCGAATTTGCATCTATGGACTGGGTATGCGATGACAACCCTTCCCTTTCAGGCGCTTATGCCAGCCACCTACCTATAAGGTACCCCTATTCATGCTGAATTCTTTGCGATTTGGGGAGCTTTGTCTGGTGTGCCTTGCACCGGAACTGATTCAATACGTATTTTTACGGATTCCTATGAATCTTACTACAAAATTGCTACTCCGGGTTCGCAAGATGCAACTGCTACGGCCATAGAGCGCCTCCTTAAACGCCACCAACTCGCGACCAGAATTATCGTTAGTAAATGGACCCCAGGTCACTCAAACGAATCAGGAGACAATGCGGCGGCACATGCCGCGGATGTCCACATTTTCTTCTCCACCGCCCCTGCTTCACCCTTACTCGACCTTGGACGGGCCACGCATCCCTTCTCTTGCCCTTATGCACTACACACGGACCAGTCTTCGTAGCCTCAGTCAGCATCGCATGCAGGTGGCCACACCAGACCCACCTTTTACGTGAAAAACCCACCTCACCCGAAGTTAAGAAGTCTTCTTGAATAAGCTCCTCGCCCATGCGGCTTACACGCCCGCTGGCGTCAGTATACAGAGGAAATGATTACGTGCCCCAACTGTACGACTCTAACCTGCGGCGGCATATCTCATCTACTCTGGTATTGCCCTGCTTTTTCTACTGGACGCTCCGAGATCGAACCCTACTGTACCCTTTTAAAAACTGATGCCAACACACAGATGATATTTGCCATGTATGGCTCTCTTAGTGGCTTGGTCAGAGCAATATGATTCGAGTGATGACCTGTGCAAACAATGAAGATTCTGCCTACTCCCCTTTACCTCCATTCATGGCCATGAGCCTTCCTATTCAATAAAGGACGTTCAATCAATCAATGTGGCAGCCGTGGATGTTCATCTCAGAATGTCTTGGCTGTAAAATTTTGTGCTAAATAAAGCTTGTGTCAAAGTTCAAAGTAGATATGCAGTTTTTGTTTTTTTCGTTCTATCATTGGGAAAGAAAAACTACCTTGGCAAATTAGGTAGAATTTAGGGCTAGGGAACATATTTTTTCACAACAGATTCAAATATCCTTGTGCATCTTAGTGACTTCCTCAAATGTCTGTGCAAAATGAAACAGCAAAGTGCAAGTGATGGCTCCATGGTAGCTCTGAAGACAGC
>JAJIZL010061288.1:0-24252 GCA_023969395.1 Amblyomma maculatum
TCCGAGAGAGAAACTCGATAAGGTCGTCGGCGTACAATTGAGTTACCTTCGGTAAGGATGCGGTGATGTGCAACACTAGTCCGTCCCAGTGGTGGGGAAGTGGCATCAAAAATGGCTTGGTGGGCTTGAAGCAATTGCAGCAATTCTTGTCGTTGATGTGGCATGAGGTTCGGATTGCTTGTCTTCGGCAGCATGGAAAGAGAGACTTGCGATGAATCACGTTGCGAAGGTAGCGGGGCAGTGAGCACCATCATGGATATAGGATGAGCATCCACTATGCATGGCAGGGAAGTTCCTTTAGTCAGCACGAGGGATTCACGGGAAGTGTTCGTGGCAGCTACTATTGCTGAGCTGCTGCGGAATCGTACAAGACTTGATGGGAAGGCGATTCCACGCGCAAGATGGCGATGAGATGGTGCGATGAGTACATCCCCGTCACTGATGTGTTCGGAAACAACGGTAATAAGTGTTTCGCACTGTGGAGGCAATACAGTATCAGCTGCGGCGATGAGGAAATGATGCCGTGCAGATATGTCAGATGAAAAATCACTGTCTGTCATATGTATGACACGGTCGCCACAAGAAATTAACGCTGAAGTGGTTGACAAAAAATTCCATCCTAAAATCATCAAATGCGCACACGGTGAAAGCACAGCAGACTGCACATGGTGGCGGACGCCGTCTATAACAACTCGGACTGTACATTTTGCGGAAGGGTACAGAGGGACGGATAAGCTCCATAAAACCCCGGCCCTCAGTCACCAGCGGCTGCGGAACAACTGACCACGGCGGCGGTCAGACCTGTGACGCAGCAGGGGGTGCTAAGAAAGCCTGGCTCCGCTGGACAGGCTGCCATTGGAAACTGACCCTGGCAACGTTTAATGCTAGAACCCTAGCTAGTGAAGCTAGTTTAGCAGTGCTGTTAGAGGAACTAGAGGGCATGAAATGGGATATCATAGGGCTTAGTGAGGTTAGGAGGCCGAATGAGGCGTATACTGTACTGAAGGATGGGCATGTACTGTGTTATCGAGGTTTACCAGAGAGGCGACAACTAGGAATAGGTTTCCTTGTCAATAAGTATATAGCGGGTAATATAGATGAATTCTATAGTATTAATGAGAGGGTTGCAGGCATCGCAATTAGGCTTAATAAGCGGTATAAACTGAAGGTTGTACAGGCCTATGCACCTACATGTAGTTATGATGACCAGGCAGTTGAAAGCTTCTATGAAGATGTAGAATCGGCAATGCGAAAAGTAAAGACGCAGTATACTGTACTAATGGGCGACATCAATGCCAAGGTAGGGAAAAAAACAGGCAGGAGACAAGGCAGTAGGTGACTATGGCATTGATTCTAGGAATAGCAGGGGGGAGTTACTAGTTGAGTTTGCTGAGCGCAATAACTTACGAATCATGAATACCTTCTTCAGCAAACGGAAGAACCGAAAATGGACATGGAAAAGTCCTAACGGGGAGACTAAAAATGAAATCGACTTCATAATGTGTTCAACCCCCGCCATTGTGCAGGATGTAGAGGTAATCGGGAAAGTTCGATGTAGTGACCACAGGATGGTGAGGTCCCGAATTAGCCTAAATCTGAAGAAGGAACGCAATAGATTAGTAAGAAAGAAACCCATCAACGAATTAGCGGTAAAGGGCAGGGCAGAAGAGTTCAGGATCTCGCTACAAAATAGGTATTCAGCTCTAACTGAGGATGGCGACATTACCCTAGAGGCAAGGAACAATAATTTCAGAGATATCATTACTGAGTGCGCGGTAGAAGTAGGCGGTAGGATAGTTAGAGAGGATACCGGTAAGCTGTCTTAGGAGACGAAAGATTTGATTAAGAAACGGCAGAGTATGAAAGCTTTCAATCCAACAGACCAGATCGTATTGGCCGAGATATCAAAGCTAATCAATAAGCGCAAGGTGGCCGATATAAGGAAGTATAATATGGAGAAAATTGAGCATGCTGTAATGAACGGGGGAAGCCTTAAAGCGGTAAAGAAGAAATTGGGCATAGGCAAAAACCAGATGTATGCGATAAGGGACAAGGCGGGCAACGTCATCACTGATATGGAAAAGATAGTCAAAGTAGCCGAGGAGTTCTATACAGATCTCTACAGTAGCCAAAGTAGTCAGGACCGTAATGAGATTGGCGCTAGGGAAAAACAGTCAGACGTTCCACCAGTGACGAAGGACGAGGTCAAGAAAGCACTAGAAACTATGAAAAGGGGGAAATCAGCTGGAGAGGATCAGTTAACTACAGATTTGCTGAAGGACGGGGGGGATATCGTGCTAGAAAAACTGGCCACCCTGTATACGCAGTGCCTGGAGTCATCGACGGTACCGGAAGCATGGAAGAATGCAAACATTATCCTCATTCACAAGAAAGGGGACTCTAAGGACCTTAAAAATTACAGACAAATCAGCTTACTGTCTGTTACGTATAAGGTATTTACTAAGGTAATCGCTAATAGAATCAGGACAACCTTAGACTGCAATCAAGCAAAGGATCAAGCAAGGTTTCGGAAACGGTACTCTACTATCGATCATATCCATACCATCAATCAGGTGATAGAAAAATGCTAGGAATATAACCAGCCCTTATACATAGCATTCATTGATTACGAAAAAGCATTTGACTCAGTTGAAACTTCGGCGGTGATGCAGGCATTGCGAAATCAGGGGGTAGACGAGCCGTACGTGAAAGTGCTGGAAGATATATATAGTGGCTGCACAGCAACCATAGTTCTACATAAAGAAAGCAACAAAATTCCCATAAAGAAAGGTGTTAGGCAAGGGGACACAATCTCCCCAGTACTATTCACAGCTTGTTTAGAGGAAGTATTCAGAGACTTGGAATGAGAGCAGTTAGGGATAAGGGTAGATGGAGAATACCTCAGTAATCTGCGATTTGCTGATGACATTGCCTTGCTAAGCAACTCGGGAGATGAACTGCAAATAATGATTGATGACCTAGACAGGAAAAGTAGAAAAATAGGCTTGAAAATCAATATGCAGAAGACTGAGGTAATGTTTAACAGCCTCGGGAAGGAACAGGAGTTTACATTAGGTAGCGAAATACTGGAAGTAGTAGGCGAATATATCTACTTAAGACAGGTAGTAACCGCAGATCCGGACCATGAAAAGGAAATAACAAGAAGAATAAGATTGGGACGGAGCGCATTTGGCAAGCACTCGCAGATTATGACTAGCAGCTTACCGGTAACGCTCAAGAGGAAAGTATACAACAGTTGCATCTTACCTGTACTCACCTATGGGGCTGAAACGTGGAGGCTAACCAAGATAGTTCTACTTAAGTTGAGGACAACCCAGAGAGCTATGGAACGAAAAATGGTAGGGGTAACATTAAGAGATAGAAAGCGTGCAGAGTGGGTCAGAGAAATAACTCAAGTTGCCGACATTCTAGTGGAAATTAAGAAGAAGAAATGGACATGGGCAGGACATGTAGTGCGAAGAGAGGATAACCGATGGTCGCTGAGGGTAACAAACTGGATTCCAAGGGAAGGAAAGCGTAGCAGGGGGCGGCAGAAAGTTAGGTGGGCGGATGAGATTAAGAAGTTCGCAGGGGTCAAGTGGATGCAGCTAGCACAGAACCGGGTTAAGTGCAGAAATATGGGAGAGGCCTTCGCCCTGCAGTGGGTATAATCAGGCTGATGATGATGATGACAGAGGGACGCCATTTGGTCCACGAAGTTCAGGTCCATCATATGGTGTCGTTACTTTCCACAAACGGTGGCACAAATCAGCATGAATAACAGAAAGTGCAGCTCCTGTGTCAATCAAAGCTTCGACCGGGAATCCTTCAGCTAAAACGGAAATCATATTGTACGGGTGATGAGGAGGACTTTTTGTAAGTTCGCAAAGTGCAGTTTCTCCTCCGGAAACTGCATCGCTTAGTTTTCCGAATTACGGACAGGAACAGTTGTTGCTGGTCGAAGTGGCGAAATAGAGCGGCGGTATGGGGAAGGGGACCGGCGTCGGGATACATGAGCCCCACTTGGTTCAGACGAGGATACCGTCGGTGGAGAGAACCGACGAGGTTGGTTGGGAGTTGGTCGTCGCTGATAATATGCAGGTATGTCACTTTTGAAGGCGTCATAACCACGTCGCTCGTTCTGAATGCGTCGGCGACAAAAGCGAGATATATGTCCTCGAATTCCACAATAATAGCACACTGGGCGAGAGGGGCGCCAAGGTGCGTAATAGGGTGGCGTCGGTTGAGCCGTCGTCATGGCGTTGATGTGGTTGTAGGGTGGTGCTTGGGGTGGGGGAACAAAAGGAGGAGGGGATGCAGCGACGTGAGCCTAAGTCGGTGCTGGGCGAGGTGCAGGAGGATCAGGTGTGACAGGGTGGTTGATAGTGGCCAACTCTTCTTTAATGATGTGGCGGAGGCCGGCGTCGTTAGAAGGAGGAGACGAATGACCGCACCCGTGCCGGCAGAAAGGGCTGAGGGCTTGGAGCTCCTCGCGGATTATCGCTCGAATCATGGCTCGTAGATCGAGGTCAGTAGAGGTCGGGGCAGTAGTGAAACCGGGCTGCAATCGGGAGGACTGTAGCTGGTCGAGGCGTTGGCAGGTCGTTATAATGGAATCAACACTTGATGGATTTTGGGCAACTAGGGTGGTATAAGCCATTGAACTGATTCCCTTCAAGACATGGTGTACACGTTCAGATTCCGGCATGGTGAGACTGATACGCCGACAGAATGCCAGCACAGCCTCTATGTATGACGCATAGGACTCATCGGGGCCTTGACGGCGGGTAGCGAACTTGTTCCTTGCGATCTCCGTCCGAACAGCCGGGTCGGCGAAGTACTGTCGGAACTGCTGCTTGAAAGCGGGCCAGTTTGTGGTGTGGGGCTCGCGGTTAATAAACCAATTTCTGGCGACCTCAATAAGGTAGAAAGATACGTTCAAAAATTTCAAAGCATCATCCCACCGGTTGTAGGCACTGCAGCGTTCATAAGTGACAAGCCAGTCATCGACGTCTTCGTCGCAACGACCAGCGAACAGCGGCGGGTCGCGTTGTCGTGTGGGCACCATCGGAGACGGCGGTGTAGCCGAAGTAGAGGGTCCGGCCGGGTCGGGACTGCTCTCGGTTGACATGACTATGGTAGTTGTTAAACGGCGACCGGAACGTAGCTCCAGCGAGAGGCAGGACACAAGGCAGCAAGGGGATCAAATTTCACCTCCACCACTTGTGAAAGAAGGCCAGGTCCAGACGGCAAGGTCGTGAAGGCAAGGCAAGGTATGCCGTGTCAGCGTTTAATCTGATGGAGAAAACCCAAGCGCGCGCCAGAGCCGGCGCCGCGGGACGATGATGATGGTATGTACAAGAGGAAGAAGATCATGGTATGTACAAATGAAAGAAGATCCGTGGAGAGCTCACAATATTTACGCTGTTTTGAAGACATCTGATTTTCAGTTCAGTTTTCAGTCCACACCGAAACATTTTGGTTTGGACAAATGCACTTCGTCTGGTCGACGGTGCCAGCCTGAAACAGTTTCTCGCCCTATCTTTACAGGAACTGTAACTGTAGAACTCATCATCATGACCTTATTCTCGTCCGCTTATTACGTCATGGAGCTTCAGAATAAGTTCTGCAATGTACCTGTTTTGAAGGCTATGAAATAGCAGCGCGGGCGCCCCACTTCAGATTCTGAGAGGTCAGGATGCTGGACTGTTGTTCCAGGGGCTGCCTTTTCTATTCCAACTACGATTGTACTGTGTACTGTAGCATACAGTGGCGGCTTATCGCATCATGTAAAGAACCAACAAACATAGATATAAATACCATCTTTAGCCAATCCATACCAACATTCCTGCGTGACCTGAATGTAGCTTGTCTGACTCTGGATCCAAGGGTCCTTGGTTGAGTTTCGTTCTCGCCCTTCCTACAGAGCTCCAGCCAATACGACCATGTTATGTGATCATGCGGATCATGTGACGTCGCACAATCCGCTTACCAAACAGTGCCCAGCCATATCAACTGCTAACTATCACCGGCCAACTCACAACGCCTACGCCACGTTTTATGCATATAGGATGACACAGAAATGTCATGTTAAAATGATGTGCAGTCCTGCCCCTCAGAGTCACCATAACACTTCTTGCTGCAGGCCCATTCACACAAAAGAAAAAAATCGCTTTCCAGACGCGGACGGAACGCAAAGTGACCAGATGTCACTAACTCAAGCCACAGGCTGTAGCCGCTCGCATGCTCATGCCGGACAGCGAGAACAGACGACGAAGGGGATGGAAGAAATTATCGAAGCACCTGTCCTCTAATCTCCTCACGCTTCCGTCTCGGGAGTGAGGCCGGTAGGGCGCCTCCCAACTGCTTCAGCACGAAGGAAATGGTACCACTGTGAAATGCACTGGTTTGTTTACGTAAAGGGTGCCCAAACTCTAGTAAAAAGAAATGGGTGGTAATGGGGAGGGGGGAGGGGGGGGTCGGAGGGCGGACGCTTAAGCTCCGCCCTTACGAATATGACTCTAAAGCAATATTGGCTCTCGTCTCCAGCTCTGTAGGTGGATCACCTTTCGCTCTCATGCACTTCGCAACTACATCATTCGTTATTCCTTCATTTATGTCTGTGTTAAAACGCATATACTCATCATTAGTATAAGTTCATAAGCTAGTGAAATGTGTATAAGATCCATCCGACATAACAATAAAGGCCCGCTTCAACCATGTCGTATTTGTGCCTGCCTGGCCTTGGACTAGCTCGTCTGATTCGGATTCCAAGGGTCGTTCGATTAATCTGAGCCTCCAATCGCTAGGCAGTTTGCAGTCCCAAGCAACTCAGCCATGTCATATGCTCTTGACGCTGCACGACTTACCAACCAATTACTGCCGGCCCTGCAACCTCTCAACTAACACGCGCCTTTCTGCTGCAATCCTTGCTCTGGAATGTAATTTCGTGGACGTAAAAGAACGTGGATTATGGTTTCTAATGAGGAGATAACAAGGACTTGCATAAGGGTATGTACTTGTTTGCCACGTTCGTGCTATCGCTATTGGGGACTTATATAAGTCTGAGGCCAGCCACCGAAAATATGTTGGATGCTATTTGCATCAGTTCCCTGAGCAACAGCCAGAGAAATTTTCGTCCGACGGGCTTTAGTCGATGCGAATACAAATTCTTCTTCCTATATAGCTTCACAATCATAACCTACCTTTAGAACTAATACATCGATGTGGCTGAAAACTCCCCACTGCGGAATATACGGGATCGTCTGCTGCTGACTGCTGGCTTCGCGAGAGCATCTCGGCAAACCTGTCCTGTTAAATATTTTTCTATCAACTTGAAGGGATATTTGTTCCTCTAACGATGGTAAAGACCAATTTGTAGAAAGTTCTGAGTCATTAGAAATCCGTCCAGAAAAGTTCACTTGGCACGGATTGGTTTCCGTGAGGATGTTATCATCTCGTGGCTCTGCAGTGTTTGGTTTAGTTTATAGGGCTTAAAGTCCCAAAGCGACTCAGACTGTGAGGGGCGCCGCAATGAAGGGCTTCGGAAATTTCGACCACCTCAGGTTGTTTAACGTGCATTGACATTGCTCTGAAGTGTGTAATGCAAGTTGAACTTCACGTGATTTCTACTCTTGAAGCTATTTCTTTATCAACCCCGGTCTCTGTATGCACGGGATAGAACGTGAGCTACAGTTTTACTGAACGTTGCCGCATTTCAATCAATTTTGTGAATTTTTCATATTCTCTCAATGGGATACATTCTGGTTCATGGACGTATAGGGCCCCTTCGGGCGATGATATGTGCAAGCGGAACTATAGAGCTCTTACGGGGCATAAATCGAGGCCCAAGCGATGCTTCCAAAGCCCCTTGTGTTATCTCGATAATCATTCCAGCGCCCAGCATAGCTGAGTATTCATTCCGTAAAAATTGGGATGGCGTGATGCAGGTTATGTGAATTGTAAGAAAATGTTCCTTTGCGCTTTCTATAGAGCAGCGCTTCCACACGCCTTTTTAATGGGACTAGAGTGCGGAAGGCAAGAATCTGCTACTCATTGGAAGCAACTAGACGTATCTAAACTTTGGCTTCCGCTTCCGAAATGGTAGCTTGATCTTGTACCACAACCCATTCACGCCACTGCATTTTCTCTCTTTGACGAGATCCAGACGAGAAAAAATGCCCTCCTGGCATAAATTCGGTAACCGTGCCACTTTTAAAGCTTGCACACTATCTCGAAGCGTATACAATGACTTTGGGCAAAGTTTCCAGAATACTACTTCAGTACACCCTCGTCGCACACTCGGTCGCGTACGTTTTGCTTGCTTCCGGATCATGCTTTCTATGTGGAAGTCGGCCAAGGTTCATGAAACCATTTTTTTTTTTTTTGCGGGAATAGTCAACAATTCCAGGCTCGGAGGTAAAAACTCAGCGAATGTGTCTGGTGCGACGACACTGCTTGGTGACGCAGAGCTAGCCCCATAATACCTAAAATAGATAGCCCTAGTCCCAAGCAGTGGAAGGACGTCCTAGCCGACTCGGACGCGCAGCATCAGCTCATGCCGTTGTAGCAAGCCAGAGCCGTTGCTGAGGCCAACGGACTCCTGGACAAAGGACTGCCGATCATTGCTCTTTCCTAACCCACTACCCCTAACCCCTAATTTTCCCCAAAAAAGTTTATCAAACAATCAGCTTTTCACCAAATCTGCGGAATATGTTACCAAAGGGTAGGATAAAGACGCCCACTGCAGCACTTGGAGACTGTAGGATTATTTTGCTAGCGTTCATTGACGCACGTGCCCTAGCAGCGCCCCAAAGCTTTGCTCAACAACGCATCGGTCTGGCTTATGCACAGCTGAAGCATTTAGGCCATGTATACTTTAAGACTACTTTCAACTTTTGTTGTCAGGGAAGATAGGGACACACTTCGCGCTTGTGCCGCTTCGGTGTTTTCTGTGGCTTAGCAGCAGAAAAAGGGCAGGCGGAAACTCTGTTCTGCAGCAAGCGCACATGTGGAATTTTTTTCGCGCCGTAAGGGGACGGACGGCTTCAGTTTGTGGTGCGACTTCGGCGTATTACTCTGACTTCAGCTGGCATCAATAAATATGGTGTATTATCTTGGGAGCAAAGTACTTTGAAAATTTGTTTATGGTCCATGGTGCTCTCACATTAACCTGCACCGGAAATGCATCTGTGTTTTCTAATATATTTATGTCGTCCTTGCACGGGCAACTACAACAAAACTGAATTTTGTCAACAACGAAACCATTAGGCAGCCTTTGAGATACGACGTCACAGCAAGCGCACACGTACGCTGCAAAAGCTTCCAATTTTTTTTTAGTTCCCTGCGCCTTACAGCTAATATATCATTCATACATAATTTACTTTGAAATCGTGTCACGCAGTTCAGGTGTGGCCGATCAAGTGAATTCAATTAACGAAAACGCTCAAATTCTCGCAGGCATATTTATAGATATTTTACGGACATGGTGAGCAAAACTCACGTAGAAACGTTTCTCACATAGGGTGACATGACCATATATGGAACAAATGAGTGGACTCCATTGAACTGCATTTAACTTTTTGTTGGTTTGACTTGCACCCCCAAAGGAATAAACCACTCGGCGAACGTCGCAGAAGAGAATGGCGCCGCTTTTTTAGACAGTGCTCTATATAAAGCTCACGAAGTACTGCGCTCTAGCCAACATTTCAATTCAATTAATTTTTATTTTTCAGAAAGCTTCTGAAGGGTCACCTGGGCTAAAAGCTGTCATGTCAGCTTGACAAGGCCCAGGTGCCCGAATGTACAAGGCAGGGCATGCTGGCCTACCATGCATAGGACAGTACAATGAAAAATAAAATACACAAAATTCATGGCACAGATTTGTACATGTGAAAAAATCAACTACGATAGGACAATATGGATACATGTTTGCAACAGAACAGCAATGACGTCATTCAAAGAATAGATGCGAGAGAGAAAAAAAAATCTAAGGATGCAATACAAATAGTGCTTCTAAAGGGAAACATACAGGAAACAAGTACATTTTGATATTAACGGCTTCTGAAAATCAAGATAGCAGGAAATATCACCCACTAAAATCTAATGGGATAAAAAATACTGCCGTAATCGGTTGAGGTTGGGGCTGCTAAATTCATTATACTTATTGAGAATTTGTGGAAGATTATGTTTCAAAGACTGTAGTTTGTAATTGGTGCGGAAGCGTGGAATCAGCCACACATCAGTGCTGCGTGTAGAGGCATTGCTTTGATAATGTTGTAAGGATGCGATAGACGTAATGAACTGCCTGAAAGCGGGTGATGATAAATTATATGAGCGCAGCATACGAAATTTATAAATGTTTTGTATCGGGACTATATTGTATTGAGGAAAATACTGTTCAGTTGAAGAGAAGTAGTCAATGTTAGCTATAATGCGCACAATCTTCTTTTGCAACATGTAAACCTTCTTAATGTTGCCTTTAGTTGTTGTCAACCACACCAAATTGCAATAGTTAATGTATGAGAAGAACAGCGCCTGATATATTTGTAGTTTAGTGTGCACTGGAAGTAATGAGCGGCAGCGAGATAAGGCCCCGGTTGTTTTACTGAGTTTTGCGCAGATATTGGTGATCTGCGAGTCCCATGTTAATGAATCGGAAAACGCCACTCCTAGAATCTTATGTTCTTTTACAACTGAAATTTGTTCTCCATCGCAATTAAGAGTGGTCGCCAATCTTACTACTTTATTTCTCGGCCGAAAAATAATTACTTTGTGTCTTGTGCGTTGCGCCTACCGCGCACGAATCCTGGGTTCGAACCTCAATGGGGATTGATTGATTTTAATTATTGGCTTCTATTTTTCTGTTGTCCCGCTCGCTATCCTGATGCGTACATTTGAGTGTTTGCAGCGTCGACAGCAGCCCCTCCACACTGATTTCCGCCTAATTTGACTAAAAGGCCTCCGCTTCGAAACTGGCAGTACCGTGCGTGTCACCTTTCGTATATAGAGGGCTGGAGCAATGCTCTTCAAAAACCAAAACCTCGCCGTGCTTTTGAGCTATTACAGCCAATGGCAGGACGGACGTCGACACACAGGTACGATGAGCGTGAGCCCTTCACGCAGGAGCAAGGGGCTGCGTTCAAATTTAGGTTTTTATTGGGCGGTGCACAAAGGCCAAGCGCACTACACAAGGCTGTAATAGGCTGTACGTCAGTTTGACTGCATGTTGTGCATCAAAAGTAACACATCTCCTCAATGGCCCTCGACGCTACAACCAAATGCGCCGTAGCGCCGAGGTGGAACAGAAAGATTCTTTGTCAAAATCTCAACATGCAAGCTGGCCAAGGGGAAGCGAAATGGAGAAAGAAAGGCTGTAGTAAATAAAGATTTAGTGAACCTGCAATTACCGCAATTAGAGTGTTCTAATTACTGCAATTAGAAATTCCGGTTACGCAGACGCGGTTACTGCCAGTGAAGTTTGTACAATCTCTGGAGCACGCAGTGCTTTAAAAAAATATCAATTGCTTAGACACAAAGCAGACGATGTTGTTTATGTTTACATCTGTAAATCTGTCATGATCGCCTGCAGCAAAATCCTCTGCTGCTCCGCCGTAAAGCTGGTAACTTCGCCTCGTAGTAGCACCGTCTTAATTGCATTCCTGGGAGCTGATTAGACACGTCCCATATCGCTAGCTGTGGCGTTATCCGCTGCAGAAGTTGGAAAACAATGAATGACTCCTTAAACTACTATATAGCTAGCTGTATGAAAAATGTGTCTCCCGCCATTGCATAGCAGCGTAATGTTTGTTTGTCTAGAGTGCACAAGCATTCGAACACATATGCCTTGATTACTGAGAGGGATTAAAAACAAAAAGGTTTTGCTTAGACGCAGCTCTCCACAAATACTTTCCCTTTTCAGATATCAAAAGAATTGAACACCATGCTACGGATCCCTTAGTTAGATTTTGCCTTTTAGCTCTGTCTACCTATTCTCTCACACCGATTCGCGGTGTACAGCCTCGTCCACTTCTAGATATATAACACTGTCATTGCTTTTAAAGGGCCACTGCGCCCCACACATCAATGCAGTAACGTGCTTGTATCGATTTGCTTTGACATGCGCCTGCATCCGACGCAATGTTGCTTTGAAAGGAGTGACCTTGTCATAGCTAGAAGCGGATCACCCTGTACGTGTTATCGATTCCACAGAAATTAAGGCCATCCTTGCCGTTTTAATTAGGCTCATTAAGCTTAACATCAATCCCAGTAGAACATGTTTTTGGCTAGTTGGTGCATTGCATGAAGAAAGAATTAACCAGCCAAAAAAATAAAAACGCCAAAAACAAAAGAGAGAAGCTGTTGGTACTCGAGCTTCCTTTCTGCCTGCTTCCTTGTTGTTGTTTTTTGTGCGTCTTTTGGCTGGTTAATTCTTTCTTCATCGATCCCAGCCATATGCTACAACAATCGATCGACATAGTTGGGACATTAGCTCTCCTGTTATCGCTGAGGAAGCAAAAACCTTAAATGAACTTCTTCCATCTAGAGTCGCTTTTTCTTCTCCACAGATTTTCTCTCGATATATATATGCACACCTCCATCTGTACTCAACATTTCTATTGCTTTTTTAGGAACATTCATTTTTTTACTACCTAAATACTTATTTTGTTTTTCGAATGTATCGCACATGCCCAGGGACGGGAGATATACAGTTCGCTCGAAACTATGTTTACAGATTCTGCAAGAACACTACACCCGCCTTACAGGACAGATATTAATGCCTGGAGATCATGCGTATAGGCGGACAAAGTGAGCAGACAGTTGCCTTCGTCTGTCACTCAAATGGTTATATTTGTTGATCTACTCTGTGAACAATGAAAGATTGTGCATGTCTGTGCTCAATCTAAAAGGCACTCACATTCCTAGACAACTCAATTTGGACGAAATTCCCAAGTACTCACCCGTTCACGGCTGTTTTCCTTCAAGTATATCACTCCATCTGTTTGGTTTGGTGTGGTTTGGAATGGTTTATGGGGTTTAACGTCCTAAAGCGACTACTGCTATAAGAGACGCTACAGTGGAGGGTTCCGGAAATTTGGACCCATTGGGGTTCTGTGTAATTGCATACGGAAGGCACTGAGGGTCGCTCTATGACGCAGCTGTTCTGCATAGCCTTTAGGCTGCCCTAGCTCAAAGACACAGCTGTTGCGGTTAGTCTTTAAAATGCTAACAGGGGAGTAGTTATTGAACATGATACTTGATCCTTCTTAATAACGACTGTACAGCTTTACAAAATGTTGCGTCAGAGCAGACAGGCGCTCCGCTGATATTTCCATCGTCTTGCAGTTTTATTAACGTGGGTATAGGCAAAAATTAGCAAGCGAATATTTCGAATATCCTGTGGGTAGGAGTGTTCTGCAAAAGTCTACAATTGCAGAAGTCTAGAATTGCGATTGCGTCTAAATATTTAGAACATACGCGCAGGTTAACTGGAGCGCGTAAAAACATGAAAAGTTTTAGTTATTGAGAGCCATGTCGACAGCAATTAGCCGCACACTTAATGTGCATCTGAATTATTACCATTGTTGCGAAAATTTCTTCCGCACGTTCAATAGTCTCAATAAAAAAAATCAGAAATTTTAGTTTTCTACGCACTATACCCCAATGTCCCAAGTAAACGTAGCCACGATTTTTAAAACCAAAAAAGACTGGTCTTAGATAATGAAAACAAATAAGGTATGGTGCTAGTGGTGAAACCATAATAAGTATATGGAAGGAACAGGTGTCTTGCTTGGATCGGCCAGTCTTGCTTGGATCGGTGCTTACAAGTACTAGGAGGAGGTTCCTAGTTTGGAACCCAGTGGCGGTAGCCGCCTTCTGGGCGCGCTTGACTAATGCTTGTTAGGCTTGTAAGCCTTGGCAGCCGAGCAGGATCGCCTCCCAGTACTCCCAGGTTGTATTGGGGATGGAGGAAACGGCCGGGTGGGCTGGCATTGGCGCTGGTAGTGAAAACCCTTATTAGTCTATAGAAGAAACAGGAGTCATGCTTGGTTCAGCCAGTAAGAGACTGGTCCTTAAAAGTACTAGGTGGAGGTCCCTACTTTGGAACCCAGTGGTGGTAGCCGCCTCCCGGGCGCGCTCGACTAAGGCTTGTTGGGCCTGTAAGCTTTAGCAACCGAACAGTATCGCCTCTTAGAACTCCTGGGTTGTACTGGGGGTGGAGGGAACGGCCGGGTGGGGGTAGGGGAGCGGCTGGCCTACACCATGCGATAGGTGACCGAAGACACCACCGCTCCACAGTGCGGGCAGTTGTCACTATATGAGATGTCAAAATGTTTCAGGGCTGCCGGGCACAGCATTGTATTGGTGAGAAGGTAGGTAAGGAGCAGCTTATCTGCATTTTTGGGCAGAGTTAAAGACGATGATTGTATCTTGATAGTATGTCGTAATACCTTTGAAGGTATAGATTGGATTAACTTCGAGTGTCTGATCGGGTGGGGAGCAGGAAACAGCTCGAAGGGAGGTGGCTGCGTCTTCTACCTCGTTTCATGTCGATCCCTCCTGGACAGGGGCCCATATAAAGCAATGGTGTACGGAGTCCGTAGCGCGTATGAAATTTAGGTACACTCTAAAGATTAGGAAGAGAATCCAGCCTTGTTTGACGTTCTGGCAAGCCTTCGACGAGTCCTTATGCATTTTGAATCGGAATGCGAGGCGTCGAGGACAATCGCGACCTCTTCTGCATGTGTAGCACGGTGGGTTATTAAGATGTGGCTGTTAGCTGTGCTGCTGTGGTGAACTACCACTGCCATGTACCATACCCCGTTGTTGAGGGCTACAAGCGTCCGCGTAGTATACGCCTGTTCTGTTGCCATCACGTGGGGGCAGGGTTTCCGCTTGTTCCAGGCGCCGACCATTATGATATTTGTGTGACATGTTGGCTAGAAGAGATCGAGCACAGATGGCGCGTTTCCACAGTTCTGCGATGCGAAACCTCTCTTCCATGAGAGTAGTGTGTGGGATAGGGAGTCGAGCAAGAAGGCTGTGGTCTGACTCCGAGTCAGGTGGCCTAACATAAGTGTCGTTTTTCTTCTGCAGATCAGATGAAGTTAACTGCCTTTTAAATCATTGACTTCAGTAAGCAAATCTCTGAAAATAACGGCTTGAGGAGCTAGTTGGTGCTGCATAATACCCAGCTCCTTCGCTCTCTTCGCTCTCTTTGCTTGTGTTTGTGTTTTTTGCGCCACATTTCTGGGTATTAAGCAAATCTGTTTACATGCTGTAAAACGCATTGAAGAACCTTGGACTTAAATGCTTGAATTCTTTAAAACTCGGTGATATTCAAGTCCATTTTTATAAGACTTAAAAGAAAGCCTGCCGACATATTACCTATTGCTGGAGCAAATCTATCGGCCAGTGCTAACCAGGGGCAGCGTTCCGGATACACGCGGGTCCGTTTTTTTTTTTTTTTTTTCAAATATATGCCGGGGGCGCTGAACTAATACAACTATTACGAGATAGCTTCTGTATTCAGCGGCCTTCCTTATGACGATGGTACAAATACTATGAACGGGGCGCGAAATTATACCTATTCCATCTGTATATACCCATTATTATCATGGCTCGCCTCTGTGCCTAAGGTCACGCACTGTGGGCCAGGTAATCTTCGAAAAAAAAAAATTATTTGTTGTAAGCCGTGGCTTACAAGAAAGTATGTTGAAAATAAAGCCAGCAGAGGCGCGTCTCGGCAACAAGAATGACTGGCTAGTTGTATTCAGTGCCGCAACCACAACACAAGTGCGGTTGAAGCAGGTGAGGCAAGAGCTACGCCGTCGGAGGTCCACCATATAGCAGGCATAACTAAAGCGTCATGAATGACAGAATAATGAATGACAGAATAAGGGGTGCTCGTGCAGATGAGGGCCTAAAGGTACATTCCTTCAATAATTACTTTAACCAAGCATATTCGAGAGTCGCCCGACAGGAACCTCACAGTTCGTACTCAAAGCAGCTATCCCACGAAAAATTACTTTGTTTAGTTTTCCGCGCTAGGTGCGAACGGTTGGAAGGCAGGACAAAGCGGTGACGTGCGATGAAAATGCGGAGGGGATCGGCGTCGAGCAGGGTGCAAGGGTGGGGAAACATCGTGGGAGTCCAGAGGCGGGGAAGAAAGTCGGGGAAAGTCTGAGTAGGGCTCGATAGAATCGTTAGGTTGACGCACGTGGGCATGCTCTAAGTGGGCGTACCCACGTTGCTCATCTTGATAGCGACGACGAACAACACGAGAAATGCGGCCGTGTATCCCCCAATAGTAGCCCATAGGATGGGAGAGGCGCAAACTGGAACATAATGGGGCACTTGAGGACATGAAGCCACGGCAGCGACATGACCACACACAGGTACTGGACAAGACGAAGGAGTGGGGGCGGGTGGGCGCGAAGTAATCTCGGCATAAGTGGGCGAGTGAGAGGCAGTGTGAGACGTAGCAGGTGCCACCGCACAGGTGTAAGCGCTCGTTTATCTAATAATGCTGTGAAACTTCGTGGTAGCTGGCGAGAGATTCAAGGATACAGGGGCTCGGGTGGGCTGCCCGTAAAGCTCCTCCCATATCATATTACGTATGATACAACGCAAGGTTCCGTCGTACGTATGTAAACGCTACTTTTTTGTAAACGTGGTAGAAGACTATATTATGTTGTAGAGCACTCGAATCAAACCGTTTTTCTTGAATTCAATAATTTAAATATTTAAAATTAGTCTGCTTTGGTAAGCAAATCTTCAGGAGAAAACGAAATACAGCAAATAGAGCAAAATGACGGTTAGCGCCACCTAGTTCACTAGATGTCACTTGAGCCTTGTTGTCACTTCTCAGCCTATAAGCGTCTGCTCCTAAATTCAATGTGTCTCCATCGGACGTTAGTGCCTTGGCTCCCCATTATTATAAAACTAGCAATCGATAGCTATGTATTGCAGTTGAACGCGATTAGAAATAGGTGTAAATTGCGAGTGTAAGGAAAAAACTGATCGATACTTACATATGGTACCGGAGGGCAGATTAAGACATGCAATTCTTTTCAAAATGTTCGTAAGAACCTTGAGGTCTTATACATAGCAAAATAATGCAGTAAGACTATTTATTCACTATTGATGGAGCTATAAAGAGACGGTCTACATGCAGCTTCAAGCAAAACTAGGAAGTTGTACAACAATTCGTTTTGGACTTTACTCGTACTTGATAATCGTTCTGTGTAGTCTTGTGTCTAATCTAAACCATTCCCCTTCCTAGTGAATCAAATTGTCATCCTTCCTCTTTGATGTTGAGAGAAAAAATAGGAACAATGAAAATAAACTTGGCAAACAGGGAACCTGTTTCCGTGCCCTCTGTAATTTCTTTTCAGAGCAGCCTGCTCGTCCTAATATTCAAGATCAGGTTATAGACTGTACCTTTCGTATATGGCGTCGGAATGCGCGAGAACCCCCCAGCCACCAATCCGTAACTGCTCATGGGCTTCATGAGAACAGCGGCTGTCCTTGTCCTTGCCGGACATCAGCTTGCCCAGGTCCGTGCAGCGGAAAAATTGTTTTGAACAAAGAGAGCAACCAACGACGGAGTGAGCTTCTAAAATTTTCTACGGTTTAAGTTTCTTCTTTCGCTTATTGGATGCGCGGTCGGAAAGAAAATGGATTTTCTCGGTGTTAAATCCTTTATAAGTGCCCTCTACTTTATTACTGTGAAAGGCTTCTGGATTTCGTGTAAGATCTGAGGTTTTTCTCAAAAATAGTAAATCAATTGTTATTGTAGGTTTATCATTTTTTAAATGATGCGAACTTTGATCTTGGGAGTTTTTAAACAAAGCAAAATTGCTAATGTAATAATCTTTCAACGAAGGAAAGCTCAGTGAGGTGTTTCTAATTGAAGAACACCGGGAAGTAACCGAAGATGACTAAAAAAAAGATAGAGAGACTGAACATAGCCTATTTGATGTTCCTTTAGGTCGTCCTGCAGTGGTTTTCCTGCTCTGTGCCCTACCACGTTACTGCGGCGGGGCTATTTATTAGGAACCTTAATCGGATAACAAGCGGATCCTTCTAGCAACAGTATACATTATACACCTTTTGAATCTATTGTACGTGATAGTTTGCGCTGCCTATACTTCCATGTTTTCGTGGTATATCTTGGAAATCAAGAAGAAGAAATGAGCATGGGCAGGACATGTAGAGCGAAGAAAGGATAATCGATGGTCGTTAGGGTAACAAACTGGATTCCAAGGGAAAGAAAGCGTAGTAGGGGGCGGCAGAAAGTTAGGTGGGTGGATGAGGTTGAGAAGTTCGCAGGGGTCAAGTGGATGCAGCTAGCACAGAACCGGGTTAATTGGAGAAATATGGGAGAAGCCTTCGCACTGCAGTGGGTATAGTCATGCTTATGATGATGATGATGATGATGATGATGATGATATAGAACTATGGGAATGGCAATGGCTAGATGGTGTTTGTGATTCAGAACTATATACAGATAGCGTGGATATGGCATAAAATAAACATGGCCTTTTACCAGAACAGTGTTTGTTCTGCATTCACTTAAGATTGGAAGAAGAGCCGCTAAGTTAAAAGACGCACCCCGATAAATAAGCCCAATTCAAAACAAAGCAAACAAAGTTATGCAAGCTAAGCGATAAACAATACCCACTTCCAAATAAATATAAACAAGTGCAACAAATATAACCAAAGCTAAAATATCGTCCCTCTAAGTAGAAACAAACACTGCTAACAACGAAGACAGCTCACAAAAGAGCAAGGTACTAGCGCATTTGAATAAGTCGCATTCCGCTTAGCATGGTAAAGCGGCTGACATTTTTGTTTCAGTATTTTACAGTATATATTGCAGCGCTCAGGCATATATGTTAGGAACAGCTATGAAAAAAAAAACAACTATAGAGCAACGCCATAAAAAATAAAATTCACGAACCTCCGAAAGCAGCACATCAAGAAGTATATTGTAAAGTGTAGGCAGGGCTTAGAAAGAGCTCAAAATGCGATACCAGTTCAACATGCAATCATTTCAATTTATACCTGAGGTACGCGCAAGCTTGGCAGTTATATGATTTCGTTTTTGCAACAGCAGATTTACAAAGCCACATGCGGTATTTCGTTTCCATAGCCTCTCCTGCTGAGTCAGAAAAAACATAGCTCAGGATCAAGCAACATTATGCAAATCAGTAAAGCATAATACTGTAGTACGACAAATCGCATTATTTTATTTCGTTAAGATTTTGGTTGTGTTTAGCCCAGGACAGCAGTACAGCTTTACAACAATAAAGCAGTGTTTGACACCTGCACAAACTTCACAAACACCAATGTAACGACAGAACGCTTTCTTACAAGGGCAAAAAGTATAATCGAGCATGGTTTGGTACGAGGCCAGTAGACGGTAAACTTCGTGCAACCTAAAGAACGCTCTATACACACTCGAATATATTATAAACATTTGAAGCTCAAGAAGCTCCAGGTATATCGAATGAATTGTGGAGGGAGAGTGCAGCTAGAAATCAAATCTGTTCAAAATCTTTTCCCCGGCTCTAAAAAAGGAAATCGGTGCAAAAACAAACTGACAAGAATAAAACAACATGTATTAATAAACATTACCAGGAAATGACAATCACAGAGTTTCCAAAAAGCATTGGAGGTCCGCGAAACATTAATAAAATTCACCTCCTTGATCGCAGGAACGCTCGGGTATGGAAAGTATTGGAAGACTACGAAGCTAAATATAATGTCTTGTTCTTATAGGGAAAGTCTGCCTACGTAGTGTTGATAGACCTCAAAATGTAATTAAGTCTCATATACTCCTAACAAGGGCTCCAAACCATTTGAAAATCGGAACTTTATCTGAAAGTGCCATGGGCAAGCCCTTTGCAACAAATATTTTCTTTTGTTTACACAAAACAATACAATTCAGCAGGTAGCGGCAGGTTATGGATGTTGGCACACCACCGCATTAACGACTGACCATATAGTACAACTCTCTGGGCGTAGCGCAGCAGTCATTATATCTTCTTGGCACCAATATAAAATAGGTGTTCAAGAACTTACCATACTCTTAAGGTATCTGGGCGGCCCATAAATCCACGCAACTTCAGCTCATGGAGATGATGCACATCTGAACATCATGGTCGATGCAGCAGGACTCTTAAAAAAATTGATCCGTGAACAGAAATATATGCAAATGGTTCTCCTAAATGAACCAGTTCGCAATTGCGCACTGTATCCGTTTGCGCAAATTCCTTAACCTCGTTCCCCAAGATGAGAAAACATCGAGCTGAACTATTCAGAGGGCTCGTACCTGAGCAGCGATAACGGGCAACTTGTTTGATGACGGAATAAAGTGAAGCGCGCTCCTTCACGGAGGCTTTGTAGCCTTGCGTATCAAAAAAAAAAAAAATCCTTACCGAACGTAATTGCATGCAGCAGAGCTTACTAATTAACTCTTTTAACCGAACCTAAAGTAAGCTACCCTTTTTTATTACTGAACCGCTCTGAAAATAGCCAAAAAAAGTTATCCGTAATCGAAATTATGCCGTTTTTTTTTTAATTACGAATTAGAAAAGTGAGGGGATCCCCTATAGTTCTCAGAGCATTTTTGCCAAAGGGCCCTCTATTCAATACCTTTTACTCTCTCGCGCGCTGTACGCTGTTAACCCAAGCGAGTGTATTCGTAGCTTGCTGAAGACTCGCGCAAGAAGGCTCAGCGGACTTGAAGGGTGTAGTTCCTGCTGATCAGGTCTCTAGGAAATGAGAGAAAAAATTGTTTGTTCGAACACTGACGTCACACATGCAGCAGGTTATATCCGAAGGTGAAATTCGGCAGCAAGGCCCGCACTGGTGCTTAAGCTAAAGTTGATACTCTATGATTAACCCAATTTTCCCTACCCTACAATCAGCCTTACTGAGAATGGATTCTATGAATTCTCCTGTAATAGCTGACAGCTAGCAAGAAACGGTTTTCATCGGCGCGGGCTCTCAAGATGGCAGCAATGATCTCCATAAGAGACATGTATACAAACTAGGAGGACTTCGCTCTAACGTAGACGGAATCATCGCCTTTTCATTCCCCGATTTTTTTTTTAGCTTGTTTGGTCTTGGGGGAAAGGAAGGCGCACTATCGGACCCCATTCCCGGCGGATAGCTTTACTTAAAACTAACTTCATACAACTGTAGATGCATATATATGTTAAATGTTGAACCCCTGCCGCGAACTATTCTTTAACTTGACTGACAGATAGGCGCTAAATGGAAGCGAATTACTATGACACCACACCCGAAAGCTCCACAAAAAGTAGTCGCATCATTATGCTACACAGAGCCACGTTTTATTAAGGCGAAAACCTTTCTTGGCTAATGGATGGTGAAGACCGGGAGCGTCCGCTTGAAACTTCCACGGGAAAATTGTCGCAGGAGATGTCCGCACGATTTGACACTTAAGAAGAAAATCTATTTCCACCGGGAATCCAGCCGAGCGCGCGAACCCCTATTTCATGCCGGCCTCATGAGAAATGGGAAACAGAATGGTACAACAGCATCCTGAATTCTGCACAAAGAAAGGTTGCTTCTCATTTTTGATACAGAATTTCACACGCACTTTCTAAGATACCTTTATCGCAAAAATAGGGTACGGCGTTGACGACGCTGACGCCTTTTAGACCGAACAAGCTGTACACGCTTCGTGCAATAAAGTCACATCTTCTAAATTACTGCGTTTTAGGGGCTCGATAACAGGCGGCTGCACTTCCGTTAAACCCAAAGCAAAAAAATCCTCATTCATTTCAGTTTTATTACGCGTTTACGAGCATACGTAACTAAAATATTTCGTAGTCCGCCATTCCTCTTATCTACGATTAACAATAATAACGTTTCTGCTCATGACCAATCCTTTAATACGCTCGACTGATATACTGTCAGTAAATCTTAGACAAATATCAGAAGTGGGTCGCCACGGTTTGTCGCCAATTCAGAGATTTGTAATGAAATGCAGCACAGTTCGTACAACAAATGCAACGCAGTTCTCAGCAAGAATTTCTTATATTCACTTGAAAACTGTCACTACGCGTTATGTAAGCTTCCATCTCCTGCTTAGCATCAGAAATTGTATTATCGATCTCTAAGCAATAGTGCGGCATAGGCCATTCTGAGTTCGACCACCACTTAACTACAACGGAACCTACCGACTCCACATATACCAAAGAAAATTAAATTGAAAGGTGCCAGAGAGCCTAAAGATTGCTTGAACTCCCTAACTTCCACAGCCTAAGAACTCTTGGCACGCGCCGTACTGAGTGCTAACTTAGAAGCATGACGATTTAAGAGTTTAGATAGGGGAGCCAAGATCCCTGCCGGGCGCATCTGATGTGATCACACTATGAGTTTACGGGGTGGTAGAGATATTTTTCAGATGAACTTCCAGCAGTGGAAGACCACGACCAACTTGCGAGATGTGAGGCGCATTAGTTAACGTACATCCATCGTTTCGGAGGCCCGGCGTGCACAGAGCGAGCTCTCGAGCTCCGCAATTGGCGTCCTGCAAGAGGCAATAAAGAGGCGATAGCGTTTCCTTTTAGTTCAGGCCGTATCGTTTACGCATCTAGGGGGGGGGAGCCGTGAACGACCACCGATCTCAGAGAGCTAAATCGACGGTACCAGTTAAACCAGCACAGGGAATCCCGGACTTGATACCTGCTGTAATGTGCCGACAAGAGCGGATGACCATTAGCAGGTTTTCTACTTCGTAATGATTAGGCATATTAAATATTTCGGTTGTCTTCACTAAACTTTCCGATATCGAGAAAACACGTATAGTTAAATATCCGGACTACACATACTGTGGTGTCGTTGATATTAGTCCACAATGAATAAGCTCACCATGAAAATATTGTCACGTCTAATGCATTAACATATGTGGACTTCGAACTTGTGGTACGGAAAATTCCTGTTTGAAAAACTTGCACTGCAGAATCTGCATTGGAGCAATGCGAAAGCACGGATGCTGCTGTTGGTTGCTTCTGGTTGCTTCTAATTTCTTAATTCACTTCTTGTTTACCCATTTTAGGCCTTGGTACTTCAAAATTGGCCGCTTATCCCTTACTATGCACTTTTTCGGCTCTACTTCCGGTTGCGTGACGACACGTCCTTTACGTCGCATTAATTCACTTCTTGTTTATCCATTTTAGTACTTGGCATTTTCGAATTGCGCGCCAATCTCTTCCTATGCCCTTTTTGCTCGACTTGAGGTTGCGTGACGTCAGATCCTTGACGTCAACTTAATTGACTGATTTCATTAACTATTTTAGTATTTGATACATTCAAATGTGGTACCATGCCAATGGCTAATTAGACCATTTGCGCCTTTACTTTTACATATTTTGCCTCTAAGTATTTACTTAATTAACTTATTGACTTAATTACTTTTTCGGACACATTACGTCACCCTCTGTCGATTGACACCCCTCATTAACCTCTACCACTTCTCAATTACTCACAACTGCTGCGGACAGCATTTACATTTCTTGCCTTTAAATAATTACCTTTTTAACTTATTGACTTAATTATTTTTTCCGATACAACAATACGTCACCCTCTATCGATTGACACCACTAATTAACCTTTACCACTTCTCATTTACAACTGGTGCGGACACGATTTTGCTGACGCTGTCGGCGGACGCGGCCTGCAGACAGATATCTGTGAACATAGCAAAGTAATGTTTTCGCGTTAATAACGCATACCATGGATGCATTTCCGTCCTCATTAAAGTTCCTTAGCACAGCTTTATTGAAAAAATTTTGACAACATTGTTTTGCTCTTTGCGAAGCCACTATTTCTCATCTACATTTTTGCTGGGCGGATTGCAGCCGTTTTTTACAAAGTACCGTTTTAGATCTCACTTGTGCTTCATTCTCAAGGAAGGCGCCTTATTCCCTATCATTCCTCTTTCGTATAGATGGAGAGGAACATTTCTCTCTGTCCACTTCGACACCTACCAACCATTGCAGGTGACAGGTGCGGAAAGTGACCTATGATCGTACGCAGGGCACCGGATGGCGTCCTATTTCTCAATGGGCTTCAAATGTAATGATTAGAGGTCTCCGTGACCAGAGCATAGAATGGTTTATTAGCGCTGAACAGAGAACGACGACGACAGAAATTCATTTTAATGATTCCTGCTCATCTGTACGTTTGGCTCTCATTTTCTTTGATGTATTG
>JAJIZL010061289.1:0-11069 GCA_023969395.1 Amblyomma maculatum
TCTCTCATCATCGGCCACAGTTTACGAGAAAATGGCTCTCAAAAAGCGTGTATTCACCATAGAAAAGCATTGCCTCCCACTACGTCACAGGCCGCTGAGCGAACTGCCATCTCGTACTGCTTAGATTAACTAGGGGACTTTATCTGGAACCGGCGCGGTACGCTGTGTCCCCACCTATATATCTTGCACCGTGAACACGCCACAGGAAGAACCCGAAGGAGATCCAAATGACGAAATGGACCGAGAATAACAATCCTGGAAGTACAAACGGCCGTTATGGAAATGAGAAGGAACTGGAACCGAGAAGAGCGAATAGCCCCGTCACTATAACAAGCGCCCTCGCTGGGCACAACCAGGCTTCGCAAACGTGAAACCGCAGCCCACTCACCATACGCGCCTAGTTTTTATCATCCAACGGGCGAGAGGGAGGGTGCGAATTTACGTCAGCTGTTGTACCCTCGGAGCTGACGAGTACCGATAAGCCACAGCCAACGCAACGCCGTCACACGGCCGCGCGCTTGCTCCGGCAGCCTTCGGAGCAGCCTGGTTACTCTTGATAAAGACGGTACGCAACATTTCGCGCCTGACATCTCTGTAAAGCATATTTATCAGTAAATATGTGCGGTGCATTTCCAGACGAGCCCCCTACGTTTGGGAGGAGAGTCGCACAGCGGCTTTTTTTTTTTTTTTTTTTTTTTTTGTGAGCGTCTTGTACAGCGCCCCGATATCATGTTGCATGGCGGAAGTTAAAAAAAAAGCTATTCCAAGTTCTAGCGACGCGCATGAGCCGCATAAGGCAGTATGATGATGCCGTCGAGACACGGTTCATTTTGTATATTGAGAGGAATGAAACGCAAAATAATGGGCACGACGTCACTCCTTCCTCGAAACATCGATCGTGGCTAAGTAGACAGTAAGTATTAAAATGAATGCATGTGTAGCTGCGTCGCGTACATGTATGTGGTGAGCAAGTCGTAATCAAACATTTCGAGAGGCTTCATATTCCGACGCCCGTGCACGCGCTACATGGTCTGCGCCGTACGGGAAGAAAAATACGAGGAAACCATGCAGAAAGCGCAGAACGATATCTGAGAACCACAGCGATATCACGGGGGAAAAAAATAAACGGAAAAATAGTTAATTAGCATATATGCGCGTTGATGATCTTGGGTACACCCACGTGATTCAAAATAATTGTATGCTTCCAGGGATGCCTGGACGGTCTCTGCAGTGAAGCGACTCGGAGAAAAATCATGTACGCGACAATTTTTGCCTTGCCCACTGGTGGCAGAGCACCCGCGTCAATCCAGAGGACTTCCCAATCTGTTTCATGCATAACAAATGGGCCCGTGTGCACAACGCCGTCAATGTACAGCTGTTCATAGTAGTGCTATTTATCCGATTCCGAGAAGCTTTTCACGTAGTCCGACATTGATACAATGCACACCACATTCCCTTGCAAATACTGCAAGTCTGACGATTTACGGGACTGTTCACAGCCCGATAAACTTACCGCGCACAGTTGCAGACGACCATATGCACCACCGGCACCGTCGCTAGCAGACGCTCCGGAGCTGGCTGCGGCCGCGGAGGGTATCTGCGCTGACGTTTGCTGCAATGCACGACTTTGGTTCGGTCCATATTGTCATATGGCACTTGACAACTTCTTTTAGAGCGCAGCTTTGTGGCGCCCTTCCCTGGGTTTCGCGTCGGCGTCGACCTCAGCTCCGCTCCCTTTCAGATCCCCAGCTCAGCCACCCTCTTCCTGTGTAGCGCCGACTGCGCGTGCTATCTGATTGCTGCGCGCGCTTCCCTGCTCGCCGCTGCTTATACCCCCCCCCCCACTCTTTCTGCGTGGCGGCGAGGTGTGAGTGAAAAACTTTATTAAGTATATTTAAAGGGACACTAAAGACAGCCAAAGATGGTATGAAAATCTAATAAACTACATTTGGTGACACTGTCGCCGCATATCCGGCAGCAAAAAATCGAATAATTGCTGAGATATTGCGATAAGAAGTTGAGGTTTTTTCTTGTTCCCGCCGGTAGAATTCAAACTGTGGCATCCAACTACGTAGTTGGAGTTGAGTGACGCACACTATGACGTAAGCGGAGACTCCGTGATAGCTAGCGAGCCGGCGCGGCCCGCGGCGTCGCATCCCTCAAGGGCCAACTTGGCAACAGCGTACTCGCAATGACGGCCTCAGCCGAAATAAATAAAACGATGAAGACAGTAATTTACCGAGCGATGGGCCCATAAAGGAAGAAAAAAAAACAGAGCGCTTGTAATGCACAATACTTTACATGTTTCTCAAGCTTTTGCGCTCCTTCTTGCAACAAACCGAGCCCTCGGTCATCGCAACGCTTCCTGACATGTTTACATACAAATAAGATTTAGTTACCAGCAAAATAGTGTCCTCGCTGCTGCGCTTGTCAGTTTTGAAGCTTCGTCGCACTTTTTTTCTTCAAGGTTTGTGCTACAGCTCCGTGTTCAGCGAAAATTACGTCCACGGTAGCAGAACATGACCGAAGTGCCGGCGCCACTACATTTGCCAGCGCTGTGAAATTCCACATGTTAAAATGGATCCAGTGCACAATATAGTGCGCATAGGCATCCAGAACATTAGTTGCAAGACGTGAGAGCAGGCAGCATGCGCCGATGATCAAGAAGTTGTAATTTTTATACCGGCAGCAGAAACACTTTATTGTAAATGGGGCCATGACATGAAAATTAAAAATATTTGCTACGTTCTTGTGGCGCGGCGTAGCCGAGCGGCTAGCGCCGAACGTTACGGAGCAAGCAGTAGCGAGTTCAAGTCTTACTGCATATGGCATTTTTTTTTACAAATCGATTTTTTTATCTTTTTGTAATGTATTTCTGGTGCTCCGTTATTTTTAGTTTTTACTTTTTACCCGAGCGCAATATATCGACGCTCTCCTTGGTATGAGCGGCACGTATGCCCCTTTTGTTTACGACGCCTGCAAATAGCACGTTGAAGGTCTTGTTGACGCAGTATATGTTGGTCAGATGTGCCATGATTTAGTGAACAATTCAATGATAATGCGTTTTTCCTTCGGTACTTAGCATATGTATGCTTTTCGTGGCGTACGTAGCTGCAGTCAAGCCACGGCCGCTCGATGGAAGCGCACTGGGTGCGGCCTGCTACTTCGCGCCGCCGTCAATGGGCAAGCGCGTCCTTGGGGAGTTTACAGTTGCGCCCGCTATTTCTGCTGAAGGCGCCACTGTTCGGGGACACGTCGCCGCCGGGGTCGCCGGCTCTGAGCGCACAGTTTGCTTCCTTTCTGGACGCGTTCGCCTCGTGTCTGCGTGGTAAACGTAAAATTTTGTGTGCGCGTGTGCAAGCATGTTAACGTTGAGACGGGATGCGTTTGTTTTTTAAGGCGAAAGCCGCTCTAGGCTCACGGAGCGAAAATCTGTGCGCAGAAGCTGCACGTGGCTGTAATCTGTGCGTCGCATCTGTGCACTGGTGTGTCTGTCGCAAAAGCGGACGTGCAAAGAGGTAGATTAAGAATGAAAATGATTGATGGTGATAGGTAATCAATAAAAGTTATAAATAGACATTGATAGAGGTAATGACTAATGCTTATGACTAATAATGGGCAATAATGACAAATGATTTGTAATGACCAGTATATCACACTATGGCATGTAATGACCGCAATTGATTAGAAATGAGTACAAGTGCTTAGCGATGTGTGGTAATGAATATAATAGCTAGGCATGACTCATCATTACTGCTAATTACTGCGAAATAACCAATATGTGAAAGGATGGCATGTAATGACCACTGCTGATTCTAAATGAGTAACCTGCCTAGTTATGAGTGATAAGGGCTACAATGACTACGCAGGCAGACTCATCATGACTGGGAAACGACCAATATCAAACGACGACTTGAAATGACGAACTGTGGCAAACGATGAGAGGCGAATGATAGGAGAAGGGTAGGCTTTCGCCGTCCTCCGCTTAAGAGACATCTAAGAGACCCTCAAATTTTATCTGCTGAGCTCGCTTCAGACAAAGGCAGTAGCGAGGAGTGGAAATGCACTCGCTTCCTCTGAAATGAAAGCAGCGCTGAGGTTAAAAGTCCAGATGCTGAAGCATAATGCCCTATCAGCTGCCATTGAATTTGCAACAAGGGACAGCAGATTGGAATTGTTGGTGATCAATTATAGGTTAACAGTACAAACAACGTGACGGGGAACACAGGAGAAGAGGACGGCACAGCCGCGCTAGTTGTGTCGTTCTCTTTTCCTGTGTTTCCGTCACGTTGTTTAACCTATTTAGCTACCAGGAAGCTGGCCAGTGAACTAAGTTTTTTAACGATGTGTTGCGAAGCAGATGAACACGATGAGGTAGCACCAGAAGCTTTTCTCGCAGGTTATGTTGCGAGGACATATCAGAAAACGGTACGAAGCGTTTTTTTTATATAACCCACTGATAGCGAGCTGGGCTGGAAATGTCAACTCAACAGTGGAGCGACATTTATGGCTATGGCATAAACCTCTCTCATGAAAGGTTTTCCATCTGCGATTGGTAATTTTCTTCCTTTTTGTGTGGCCATTTAATAAACGTACTCGGCTGCTCGCTGAATCTCGGCTGCAGTTGCGCTCTGAAGCGTGAACATTCTTGTGATCGCAGCTAAGAGTTTCACAACAGGAACACTCGATGAGCGTTCTTCCATTGAAAATTACAAACCAGCAAAAATTGTACGGGTTTGCGAGCAGCCAATAAAAATGGTAATAAAAACTTTCGCCGCATATACATAGCACCATGAGGCAGCCCGGCTCTATGAAGCGCGCTGGTCATGCAAAATGCGAGAAGTCATGACGGATAGCCTTCTGGCGTAAAAAGTAAGGTCTCCAACTGAGTCGGAGATCCCAGGTTATCATGTAGATTTGACTTAACAAACATCTTCATATTTCCAACGTAACATTTGTCAGAATGAGAATGAGAAGGGTGGTTACATGTCGCATTTTCACAGAGGTTGCTCACAGTAGGACAATATATTTTTATTGGATAGCGCTGTCAGCTTAGAACAGGTCTGCATAAATTTGTGTATAAAAGCTCTATGCAGGAATGAGTAAATGGTATGAAAATGACCCACGGAATTCGCGACATAGTTAAGTGGTTATGCATTAGGCTACCATGGCAGCTGAACAGCTTCGAATTCTTCACAGCCGGGTGACATTTTCGCGTGACAAACAACTTGATCCGAATGCAACATCATGGTAATGCGAGCTCTCCAATCGAGTGGCCTTGATCCACCGTCAAATTAAGTTTTTCGGGGCACACTCCAGTATGCATCGTTGCCGAGCAAGCGCTAGGTGCTGACATGGTCACACTAGACATGACATTATATACTAATTCGTGTTGCCTAATTGTGTGAAGCGGAGCTCTTATATCCTTAAAATAAAAGGCTTCTACCACACCTACGCCTCCCTGAAAGCGCAGCCAGGCGCAGCTCTCCGCGCGCGGCTGTCCCCGAACGGGGGCGCCGCGGCGGTGGCGACGGGAAGTAGGCGCCTCCCGCCGGTTTCGGGCGACGTAGCAGGCCGCACCTAGTGCGCTTCCATCGAGCGGCCGTGGTCAAGCGGTCAGGTCGCAGTCGAAGCGGCAACGGCGGCGATATGTTGGCGCAGAAGTGTGAACGAAGGAGTGTGTCGGCGGTAGCGGATTTCGCTCGTTCGTGCCTCCGAATGCTCAAATGGGAACCATCAAGGCGCATCTGCTGCTCGAAGCTCGTAATTCAGGCGCTGCAGGTTCAAACAAACTATCCGAGTGCGCACGAAATTCCTGAGTCGAAACATAACCAAAACTGAAGTGGGCGCCTGTGGCGCCTCCAAGTATATTTTTGTATTTGCCTTGCAACGTTTACGTTGTATTTTCGCCGTCGATTACGTATGATAAAAGCGTGTTGTCATGTTTGAGAAAAAACGTACTACCGCATTTAAACATACAACGTAATTCGCATTTGTCAGCCTCCGGGATCCCTAGCGCGTCACGTGATTTGTAGTTGCGAGCCTCGGCCGTTTGGCTGTGGTGGCGATACCTGTATTTCTGTTATTCTTCTTTACTACCTTATAACTGCTCTGTTTTCAGTAAGAGTGGTCTTTTTGTAATCAGGAACTGGCATTCTATCGATGCAAACCCACTTCCTTTCTCTCTTTAGTGTCCCTTTAAGGTGTTCTCCGGTTGCCGAAACGCCAGCTTGCTATCAGCGGATCACGGTGCGTGCATCCCAAGCCGAAACGCAGAGTCACGTTCTCTTCACTCGCTAGCGGCGCCAGCGGCATCAGTCAGTCGCTGCTATCTGTTCGTCGCGCAACGTTCCTATGGGCCCAGGCGCTGCCTCCCGCAACCTCCTGATAACTTAATTGCTATCTTCA
Source organism: Amblyomma maculatum (assembly GCA_023969395.1). Classification (NCBI taxonomy): domain Eukaryota; kingdom Metazoa; phylum Arthropoda; class Arachnida; order Ixodida; family Ixodidae; genus Amblyomma; species Amblyomma maculatum. The sequence continues at coordinate 6,409 of JAJIZL010061289.1, forward strand.
TTTCTCCGACAACAAAGCTTCTTTCATGACGGCCAAGAACTGATAGTGGAGTGTTTCTTGAAGGAATACGTGTGAAAAATTAAAAAAAAACGTTGTCTGTAATTGTACATACGTGTCTTGCTCGAAATCTTTGCCTCAATCTATCGAAAAGGTGAAACAGCTGATGAGCTGCTCTCAAATTTCGCATTAGGAAGTAACGTAATCATCGTCAATTTTTTTAAATGTAATTCTGTCTAGGGTGCATCATTTTAGCGACAGTATCATCATGTTAATTTACCACATGTATATCAGACAATAAGGAAATTAGAATAAATAAATAAAGAATAAAGAAGAATAATGAGCAAATAAGACAATAAGAAATAAACAATAAGGCAGCATACCAGACAATAAGCAAAACTACGCGATTCGCTACATGAGACTTGGGTGTGTCCGGATTCACAACAAGGATTATTCGGGGAGTAAGTACACTGTTTCCGCAATGACACAGCATACTTTGTCACATATTTCTTCCAAATGGTGGCCAACGTTTAACGACCGGCCACCACTTCTGGTGCTCTGCGAAAGGAGAAAAATGCTGCGCTAAGTTGTGTTTACATGTGTTTCGATGGGTCGCCCTCCCAACTCGCACCCCCATACGTTTCGCGGTGTTTCAAAAATACTTCGCCTCGGAATTGAGATTTCATACTTTCACGATCTGGTCTAGAATGTCCATGGTTGCTCTGCGCCGAATAACGACATCATAGGTGCCCCGTGAAATGAGAAAACTGCTTTGAAATATTTCGGTTGCATGTATTCCTAACGGCGTTACGCCTAAATTTCACCCCCTATCGGCCCAGCCTGGCGACAGAAGCGCCACCGCATCGTGCTTACGCCACAGATCGGTGTTGATGTGAACTATTAGAATAATGTTCTAGTTGATAGCTGCGCGGGTGACTCGGAAGTGCTGCCGCCGCCGCCCATGCGCCAGGAGGGAGTGACGTCACACGGTGCACAGCTGGCGCGCCGAGGCCACCACCGACTCCTCCGCGGTGTTTCAAGAATGGCGAAAGCCTACCCTTCCTCTCCTGTCATTTGCTTCTCATTGTTTGCGTCTTATCGGCGTTCGTTACAGTGCTATACGGTGGCTAGATGGGTAGGTGTGCCGACCGGCAGGGCACAAAGCGTAGTTCCGCGTGCCTCCGCTTCATGACGACGAAACTGGCGCTGCTGTTCTCCGCCCGGTGCTCACCGGCGGATCGTATGCTACTTGTCGCAAACGCATCGCGCGTTTTGTTAACCTCATTTTTGTTTAAAAACATTACTTATTACTTGCGTTATCAGTCAAAATAGTAGCTGAAACTGAGACTTTTGCGGTCTGCCATTGAAACAATAAACAGACGACACTAGCTACCTGTTTTCTCGTCTGTTTGCTGTCTGTCATCGTCCACATGCAAGCGCCGTAGCGAAGCAGGCGCTGTGCTTTTTGTGAGAAGTGATCGGAATGAAGACCAAAAAGGACACAACTTGTTTCGCAACCTTCTGCAAATCCGGCTACAAGTCATCGAGAAAAAGACTGGAAGTCTCGCTGTTTTCGGCGCCGCGGGATCCCGAACTGTTCAAAAGATGGGAGCTTGCTCTTCATCGGGCCGACAAGAGGTTGCAGCCACACTCCGTTGTGTGTGAGCGGCATTTTGACCAAGAGTGTATCGAACGGGATTACAAATATATGATAGAAGGCAACGTTGTTAGCCTCCCACGTTCTCACCCACGATTGACAAAAGATGCCGTGCCTTCTGCCCTGCCCGATGCTCCTGCTTACCTGTCAAGAAAGGTGACCGCGAAACGAAAGACGAAGAATTCCACAGGCTGCCGCCCAACCAAGGCTGCCAGAAATGACAGCCACGACCTTGAGACAGTGCCGGACGATCCAGTACCTTCAAGCTCCAGTGAAGGTATCTCTACGTCTGTAACCGAAGTGTCACCTCGTCCGGTTGACATTGACTTCACTACCTGCACGGTATCCCACAGCGGCTGGGCACATCACTCTATTGAAGATTCTGGCGCCTCTGCGTTCTCGACTTGCAGAAAAAGCGGACAGAGCATCGTTCTGGTGAAAGTAATACTCCTGGAGCACTGTGCGTCAAAACTGCGAGCCACCGTGTCCGTGCAAGGCGCCGTAACACAGAAGCTGGATTTGGAAACTCGTGAACAGGTTGGGGACCTTTTGGCTGACGTGGATGCCATGATTCCATGTCAGGGCATAAAATGCACTGACCAACTTGACACCGTCCTCGCGAAATCCAAGAATATAAGAATCCACGGAAACACAACATTCAGCTCCAAATGCGTCGGCATCGCCACAAGTCATGGAGACTCCCGTTTGCATTGCCGATACGCAAAAAAGTTGCTCCTAAATCAGCTGTCGCACAAAAGAACAAAGGACCGGAGGTCGAGGGAGCGCGAAAAGAAGAGAAAGCTTGTAACCGCAAAGTTCAAGAGACTGAAGCGAAATATGTTTACTCTTGAGACATAACTGGAAGAGATGAGGAGGAAGAACTCAAAACTAGAAAGCTGCGCGCTCATGTCAAGAATAGAAAATTTGCCAGTAAGACAACAGTCACAAGTCATGCCTGTTTAAGTGCTTCAAAGCGGAAAAGCACGAAGGATTTTAAGTACCAGCGCGAGTGGCTGCTCGAATGCTTGATAATGCGGATGAGGAGCAAACGGCTTTATGAGCACCTGCGCAAGGAGAAGATCATGCTGCTGCCCGGCAGAACGTGTCTCCAACGGTACCTGCGCGGATTTCGAAGCGGATTCGGCTTCAACAAACGGGTGTTTGCTGCCTTGAAGGAAAAATGCATATGCATGACGGAGCAGCAACGTCATGGCGGCATTATGATGGATGAAATTAAACTTTCCAAGAACCTGACGGTCAGTCACTACGGGAAAGTGAACGGTTTGGTGGACCTCGAAAAATGTTCATCTAGCTCCAGCTCAGAATTGGCGGATCACGCCCTAGTTGTTCTCTTCCAACCATTCACGGGAAAGTGGCACCAGGTGCTTGGCGTTTTCGCCTCGAAGGGGAATGTGAAAGCTGATGTGCTAGCAAAAATTACGGTGGAGGGTGTGATAATGGCAGAAAACGCCTCACTTTTTGTGTATTTCATAACAGACGCTGCTAGCTGGAATCGTTCCATGTGGCATATTTTTGGAATTTCTGGGAAAGCAGGACAAGTTGTCTGCAAGTCGCCGCACCCTGTGGACAAGAACCGCTCCTTGCACTTCGTCTCCGATTTTCCCCATTTGGTGAAGAATGTAAGAAACAGCTTGCTCCAGCACCCTTTAACAACTCCTCAGGGCGTGGCATCCATCAGTCATGTTGATGCCGCAGGGCAACTAGATCAGCGTAGCCATGTCGGCTTGAAGGCAATGCCCAGGGTGCACAAAGCTGTTGTAAGGTCCGACACATTCGAGAAGATGCGCTTAAATTATGCGTTTCGCTTGTTCTCTGATGATGTCCGGCGTGGTCTTTTCACGTATAGACAGCAGATTAACCACGGTTCAGTTCACGCGACCGATGAACTTGTCAAACTGATGCAGGAGATCATCAGCATCATGACTTCAAGATTTCCAGCTGCCGCCCTCCGCCCGAACTCTGCGAAAGCTCGGCGACTTCGTGACTTCCTCCCCTATCTTGATGAGTGGCAACGCTGTGCTCAGAAGGAGGGATTCTTATCAGGGAGCACTGCAGAAGGCCTCCGAGTCACGCTGTCGAGCACTCTTTCCCTCTTGGATTATCTGTCGTCCAAAATAGGCTACAGGTACTTAATGACCGCCAGACTAAGCCAAGACATCTTGGAGCAACTGTTTGGGGTTTTGCGACAAATGACAGGAAGTAACGACCATCCAACCCCCGTTCAGTTCTTGATCTCCATAAACACTCTGGAGTTCATGAACTTGGCCAAGTCACCTGATCATGGGAATGTTTCACCCGGTCTACTAAGCAGCTTGCTTGACACCGATGATGTCATAGCAAAAGCAGAGACCCAGCAGAGGTATGTGGACGACTTACTGGACATAGGGAATGTGCAGGCGGCACACGAAATGCTCAGCGCTTGCCAGCTTGACAACGACCACAGCAGCCTGGCGGTAGGAAAAAGTGATTCGCGGCTGATTTTCTATTTGGCAGGATACGTGGCGCGAAAGTTTCTTTCAAAGACTAAATGTGCCGATTGTGCCACTGTTTTGCTGGCATCGCCAGAAGCTCCCCTTCCGCCTGTGGCCGCTCTCACAGCCCACGTAAGCATGGTGAACTTAATATTCCCATCTGATGCTTTGAACAGTCTCGTGACATCTCTCGAGGAGACCTTCAGTCACTGCTTCACAGTCACTGAACTGAGGCGAGAAAGTCTCGCAGACTACGCCTCTGTTCTGCAGCTCAAACCTCCGCCTATGATCGGTTGTGAGGAGCATAAGATTGAGATCACTAACAGCGTCGTCAAGTTTTACTCTATCATGCGCCTCCACTTCTTGGTCAAGAGCAAGAACCTGGCCCGTGAAAACGCGCGAAAAAAAAGAAAACACCTGAAATTGAGACGCGTGCTTTGAACGCATAGGCATGATTTTGGGGTGTGTTACTTCACTGACTCAAAAACACTAATGTGTGCATGTCATTTATTGCA
>JAJIZL010061290.1:0-14933 GCA_023969395.1 Amblyomma maculatum
GGCGCTTCGGCTGTGCAACAGCCTTTTGTCATAATGTAGGAAACCAGGTGGAATGTACAGTATATGTAGAAAGGTGCACGGCAAGGTACAAAAAATATCATCCTCAAATTTCGGTTGGTTTGATGGGTTAAACGTCCCAAAGCAACTCAGGCTATGAGAGACTCTGCAGTGGAGCACTTCGGACATTTCGACCACCTGGGGTAACCCCAGGTGGTTGAAATTTCCAGAGTCCACAAATGGCTTGGCAAGCACATGGCTGCAGGGCATTATGTGGGTTAAAGCAGCGGGTGATAGCATTTTGGAGTGTTTGATCTATCTTATAATTGCAGCTGAAGCAGAACATGCATGCAAGTAAACATACGTGAGCGGGTTATTAGGTGCGTAGCGCATCAGTTCAAGGATAACCATGCACAATTGTAGAAAGCAAAATTATAAAAGCGATAAACTACACATTCGCGGAAACACAGGCGCGATGAAGAGCATACAAATTAGCATGCAAACCTGTCTGTACATTTTAATACAGAACGTTATGTTGCAGACAAGCACCGCGCACAGAAATAAAAAAGAGAAGACGTGAATGCGTTGTAGATATGCGAAGGCAATGAACGAGAAACACATTAATGCAGCGTCGAAAATGATGCATATTTGGGTGTAAACGGTAGAGATCGAGCTTATCTTTTCTGTGATTTCATCTAAACCTGAATACACTGATTTTAATGTATAGATAACAAAAGACTCTAATTTCGCTGTCGTGATTACTCCTAAAACCAGATTCTGTTCATTTAGCTGGACATCCGCAAACTCCCAGATGACCATGTAGATGAACATTCTTTAAAAGAGGCAGGTGTGGAAGAGATTGAGCATGGCTTCTGTGAATATTGTTAAGGGAAACTTACACAGCGGTAAACGCCAGATAACTCTCAGAAGCACACACCACCAGCACAAACCCAGCTTAGCCTGAGCGTCGTCTTCTTCACAACACCACACCAGTGCGTCGTCGTCATCTAGATTGCGCACCGTAACTGTATTCCCCGCGCGGGAGAAGCACCGTCCCGGTGCTGCCTACACAGGAGAACTTGAATAGTACGGTTTTAGACGGGAGAGCTTAATAGTAGGCAGTCACAACGGTTCGTATACCATGTGGACGCGGCATGTTTATGTAAAGTGAAGTGATGTCGAGCATGACAAAGAAAGAACGCTGAGGAATGTTAGGATCGATGATGTCAGAGAGGAAGTTTGTGATGTCCTTTATGTGAGACGCAAATTCGGGTAGAATGCTATTATTGGGTATGTCGATGTAAGGAGACAGGATTTCTGTAACTGTGCCGACGCCAGAAAAAATGAGTCGGCTCGAATTGTGAAGAGTAGGTTTTTAGATCTACTTGGCGCCGTCTTCTGTGGCTTCTTGGGGGATATCAATCTAAGCACGCAACCGGACTGACCAACTTAACAATGAATATTTATACACACATTGACGGCACGAGTGTGACGAACAACTGGGACAAAGACTAAACACAAACTGTGAAAAGCCTACAGGTGTATGCAGTGAGGATTTGATGTGGACGCTCTCGGTCGGGAGACGGCAAGGTGTACAGTGTCGGGGATGTTGGGCCTGGCTAAGCCCCACAGAAAGCTAGGCCACTGAACGGGGCCCATTAGAGGCAATATGCCGCACGTTGCCGTTCACCAGCCGATGCGTCAGGCTTCCTGGCACGCCTAAGCCTAGCACGGCGCCGAACGCACGCACCAGCGATGAGCTGCAATTTGAGAACGAATCGGCTACTTCTGAGTCTCATCAGCCGGGACAGCAGCAAAGCCAGGACAGGATACAACATGCACAACCAAGTCTAGACACCCGGGTCAGGCCTGGAAGAACATGAACTGCCCTAGATCCGCTGACGCCCAAACAATAGCACCGCTGCTCGCCTGTTCTCATCTGCTTGCGCCTCGCGCCATTCGAGCAGCCCTGCACGTTCTCCTCTAATTCTTTCTATTCCCGAACGAGGTCGCTTTTACTCTTCTTTCATTAATTTCTTCATTTTTTTCTCCTCACAAATATGTTATTCATAGATATGCCGAACGTGACATGTTTTTTTTTCGGAGCAACCTTGTGTACAAAACACTGATGCACTCTTTTGGTGGACCGCACTACACAGCCCTACTGCACATATCACTGCACCCATCACAGAGCATCCACCCCATCACTACTATCTGCTCAGAGTCTGTTTCACGCGCACAAGAAAAAAAGCACTATACGCAATATCCAACAAGTAAACGATAACAAAAGCTACACAATTATGCAGTAATTTCCGCAGGATCTGTTATAGGGTGACCTGATATGTCTAGCAGAACATCACTTTTAGGCACCGTATCTTCAGCGAATATCGGGTACTGTTTCGGGCTTCAGACAGCAACCCTTAGTGGTTTTCTTGTACGCTATACTTACGTGAGCGCTGCCCACGTTGTCTTTCCGATGTAACTGCCACAAAGTTTTGGGAAGACTCGCGAGACACAGGCTGTCTTCCTGCTCTTCTGATGTCCGTGGCTTGAACGTCATGAAAGGACCAACTTGTGTCGCTAATGAGATTTGTGTATATGTCAAGCACGGTATGTCGACCCCCCCACCCCCATACACAGGATGATTTCACAAAACTTTTCAGGTCGGCCTGTACTACTGGCAAGTAAAAGTCACCAGTGTCTCGCAACCATTTTGCGCACACCCTGAAGGCCAGCAAGCACGCTATCATGTGCCTGCACTAGGACATAAGGAAAATAAAACCGCAGCAGGCACACGACGGAGACTGGAGACAACAAAGAGCACCGCCCCCCTCCCCCCCCTCTCCCATCCGTCCTGTGCCTGCTGCGGTTTTATTTTCCTTAAGTCTCACAAACTGGCCTACATTTCTACCCTGTAATGACCTAGGATCTGAAATCGCAAATCCTACGGAAGAACCTCTTGTTCAATAATTTTCTAGGACAAACTTGATAAGCCCGGTACAAAAAGCCTTCCACCAGGTGGAAGGCTTGGGCTGTCGTCCTTCCCGAGATAGGTTTTCCCCAATATTTGACGATGCACGCCTAAATTAGTGTATTCTTCTTGTTTATTGCGAAACACTTGTCGAGATACTTGGAGCGTGGTTGAGTGGCATCCAGACTAGTTCCCGTAACTATCGCCGCCACAGCCGTAAAAGAAGCACTGGAGACTTCATCTTTGGAGGGTATGCTCCTCTGGCCTGTCAAGACTGTTTAAATGCCGGCGAATGGTACGCTTGCAACAGGAACGTTGCCGATAATTACGTCTTACAAGATCTGTGTGCACTTTGCAATAGCCTTGCTTGTGAAGTATGGCTACCTAATGATCACTTCCACCTCAGCAGCCTCGATGTTGGAGCCATCCGCTAAAATTAATGTCACTCGTTCACCAGTGTACGCAGCATCGGGGCTGAATACTCTATGGAACCAGTCCATGAGTACTATTTGGAAAAGCAGGAGCAGTTGCGGTACTGTGCTCATGAGTTTCAACTCTGGGAACATTTTCGCCCCATTCTGCGAGCCGCACCCGCGAATGCGAAATTCTGGGCTTCTAGCTCCGAACGCCGCTTGGTGGCTTCACGTTCTGCAGCTGTGTCCTCCTTTACCTTTCGCTATTCCTCCGTTACCTGCTCATGCAACTCAACTCGCCACAAACCAATACGTCATTTAACGCGAGCAGCTCTGGGACACTAATTTCCCCCCACGATTTCTAGTCGCAGGAAAATGCTACTCGGCCGGCCTGCTCCTGCCATAGAAACTAAAGTTTGTGACGGTGGTTCTTTTTTAGATCTACTTGACACCTTCTTCCAGGATTTATTCCAGGATATCAATCGATACACACAACCAGACCGACCAGGTTAACAACAAATATTTTTATTATACCCATTGACGGGACGGGAGTACGAAGAACAAGCAGAATAAAAACTAAGCAAAAATTGTCAAACATCAACAGGTCCATGGAGTGAGGAGTTGGTGCACACACTCCCCATCGGTTCTTGAGAGACGCCGAAGTGTGCAGGGTCAGGGACGTAGATCCAGGGTAATCCCAGCAGAAGGCTAGGCCACTGGATGGCGCTCGGTAGAGGCAAGAGGCGTCAGGTTGCCGTTCAGCCGCCGAAGCGTCAAACTTCCTGGCGTAGACTGATACAAAAATTGACCGAGAAACCTTTGTAAGGATAAGAAAAGACAAGATCTTTATAAGGATAACAATATTGCAGAAAACTAAAATCGTGTTATCCTTATAAAGGCTTTGTTATATAATCTTCAGAATCTCTTTGAACGGATCAGTGGGGTCAAAATATACAATGTTTTAAAATATTTGTTATATTTTGTGGGGTTTAACGTTCCAAAAGTGGCTCATGCTTTCAGAGACGGCGTAGTGGAGTACTCCGGAAATTTTGACCACCTGGGGTGCTTTAACCTGCACTGACATCGCACATGCACACGGGCACCTTGCTTTAAGCCTGCCTCGAAAAGCGGCAGACAAGGTCGTGATTCGAGCCCTCATGCTTGGGAACAGTAGTCGAGTGCCGTAACCAGTGCGCGCTAGCCCTGTGGGTCCCTTATAAAAGGAATCGACTGTCACCGGCATGCCTTCGCCTATGACGTAATTACATTTATTAATTACCACCACAGCACTCCCTTCTCATCCAGCTTAATGACGATTTATTTTCGGGAGACTAACTCTCATTGCGTTTGCCTCACTTACTGGAACCTGTCTCTTGTTCAGTACTTATCTACATTTCTAAACAGTTGTTTCGCTGTATTGGACAAACCCAGTATTTGTAAGATGGCAACCGATTGTGCGAGGTGTTTGAATTCAGCTGATCATGAAAAAAAATTGCGAAGGCATAGGTTGCGGGCGATTGTCAAAATGTTTCACCAACCGGAAATCGCCGTAGCCTCCCGTAGCCGCGCAAAAGCTAAGGCCACGGGACTGTAGTTTACTTTTTTCGAGGCTTAGTTCCTGATTCAAAATACTGATTATGTTTGAAATATTATGAGAACTACGTTCTGTGTTAACACCAAGTACATCCAGGACCGAAAAGGGGCATTCTGTAAATTTATAAATATTACGAGATTCATAACTTTGGGAAAAAACTACGCACGTTTTCTCGAAGTAGGTTTCTTTTTCTGAAGTTATAAAATCATCTCGCTTCTTGATTTTATATTTTTCTAGATCAGATGCTTCAGCAGAACCTAGTTTATATCAAGAGTACAGTTTTTTCTCGGTATTAGGCATCATTTTCACGGAAGATTTTATTGCTCTTACAAAACATGGGTCAGTTCTAGCGAAGCGCTATTTAGTATCGTATTTCACCTATCGTGCCCCTAGCTTGCCCTAGTATCGCTCTCCTCCTCGGTCCCAATGTACTTGTTTTTAACAAAGAAACAAAGAAAGTAGTTCTAATTTTTTTAAACATAAGCCGTGGAGAAAAGACTGTCCTCTGGCTTTAGCTTTTGCCCTGCTACGGGCGGCTATGGTGAGTTGCAAACACTTTCGCCCGTAATCGGCGCCTTCGAATCGTTTTACATGTTAAGCTGATTTTAAACATCTCGCAAAATCCATTTCCATCTTACAATCACTGGGTTCCTCCAACAAAGCGGAACAACTGAGTAGAGTTGTACATCAGTGCTGTACAAAAAGATGTCTTGGAACTTCGCCGAAACCTTTCAGTCCTCGAGAGAAAAGCAATGGAAGAGCTAGCGTTCCGAAAAGTAATCTTCATCAAGCCGGCTTACAAGGGCGGTGCAGCGGTGGTAATGAATAAAAGTGAGTACGTCGTAGAGGTACACAAGCGTTACAGTTCGAAGACACCCTGAAGAATGCATTACAAGGTCTTTGTATGGATAACAATATTACAGAAAACGCATTTTGCTCAATTGTTCCACTCAGCCCGCTTCGCGGTAGATTCTATTTATTACTAAAAATTCATAAAGAAAACATTTCCGGGCGACCCATTGTTTCCGGTATCAGCCCAATCACAAAAACCTGTCTCATTATGTCGACGCGCTCAATAATAGCATTCCACCCATATTTTCGACTTACATAAAGGGCATCACTAACTTCCTGCCTAATATCATTGATCTTACAATTCCTGAGGGTTCTTTGCTAATCACTATCTACGTCATTTCACTTTACACAAACATCCCGCATGGTATGCAGATGGTATACGCACCGTTGTGACTGCCTACAGTGGCGTTCGTATTGAAAAGATAATCGACACTAACACTTTTGCCGCCCTACTCAAACTTATTTTAGAGCATAATATTTTCCAATGTGAGGGAAAGCATTATGTCCAGATCAGTTGCACCTCAATGGGTACAAGAATAAAACATAATTAAGCAAACATATTTATAGCCATGCTGGAAAAGAAATTTTCGCAAGGGTGCTCTTGTACAATATTTTATACAAATATAATATTGACATATATTTCTCATTTGGACCCATGACAAAGCCGAGCTCCTATTGTATATATCCTATTTCAACAACGTGCATCATTCTATATCATATTAGCACATGTACTCTATATATACAAACAAGTTCCTTGACTTCACAATTTCGCCTATGGAGGGAAGCTGAACTAAACCCGCGTACTGGAAACTGACTGAACGTCAGCTGTATCTGAACTTTGCTAGCAGCCATATCAAACACGTTAAATCCAGCATCCCTTGCATTCAATCAGTTCGTTTCAAACGAATTTCGTCAATGTAATTTGGTTTCGAATACACTGTGCCTCACTTCTCAGCTCGCTCACTAAACAGACACCCTGCAGAGCTCATAGACGACGCCAATTAACGCGCTGATACGCAACACCATAGAATTCTATTTCCCTAGGAAATACTGGAAAATCCCATCTTGCAACCTAATCTTGTCCTGACTCATTCAGCTTCCGCCCGAAACTTTCGGCAATCCTCAAAAAGCACCACAACAATCTCATGCAAAGCAATCGCCTCAGGAACATATTCGTAGTGTCACACAGAGCGGTTTACAGAAGATCGAGGAACCTACGGGATATACTAACAACATCGAAAACAGATTCTCCAGAACCCATAAGCTGCCATTCTTGTAATAAGAACCGGTGCGAAGTTTATCCGCACATCACAGAGCGTCCATAGCATTGGCTCGAAATTTCGCTTAAACATTGACATTGGCTTCAAGTGCGATATTTAAAACGTCATTTACCTACTGCAATGCAAACATATGTGACCAAAATAGGTAGGCGAAACTAATAACTGTTTAGATTACGCTTTATTATTCACAGAGTCCATGTTCAATCTCTTCCCCATCTTCCTCATGAAGCAGGTTCATCTAACCGGTCATTCATTTCAGCAGTTTCAGCAGCTATTCTCGAATCCGATTTCTGAAGTAATCATAAGCGCGACATTAAAGAGTCGTTTGTTACCTAAACTTTGAAGCAGTGTTTTCAGGTTTAAATTAAAGACGGGAAAATTAAGCTTCCAAATATGTATCATTGTCAACGTTGCCTTATTGTGTTTTTTGTTCATTACCTTCGCTTATCTGCAAAGCATGCTCGTCCTTTTTTATTTTTATGCGCGGTGCTTGATTAGAACATAGCGTTCTCGTTTTGAATATAGTGATAGGTTTGTATGCTAACTATTAAGCTCTTTATCGCGGAGTGTAATTCCTAGAATGTGTTTTTTCTCGCTTCTTTAATGTTTATGTCTAGCAGTTGTACATGATTATCTTTGAACTGATGCTATGCGTACTGAATATCCAGCATATGTATGTTTATATCTGTGTATGTTTATCTGCTCCCACTGCGTTTATATGATAGATGAAATGTTTCAAAATGCTATCATCCGGTGCAGTGACCCACTTAGCGCCTTGCAGCAACATGCCTGATACGTGGCAACTTTTATGTGCGATAATTTATTCATCCTGCCGTGCACCATTCTACATATGCTGCACCTTCCACTTCAGTTCCAACATTCTGACGAGGGCTGTTCCACAGCTTCAAAGTCGGTTCTCATTTCTAGTTGTATTGACGGTGCCCAAAATTCTCTTTTCACTGTATTACATATATATATATAGCAGACTAATTTCCCGGGGAATTTCAACGAGGATATCACACAACGTCTCCGATTATCCGATCTTATTCTAACAACAGTAACACTTTCGGACGGTAGACCATTCTTCTTAAGAGTAGAATTAGTATATCTATAGTACGTTTCAAAGGTCCAGTTTACGGATTAATGTAGAGCTCTACGGCAGACGCGACAGCTCGTTGTCACAGTTTATTTTGCCTGCAGTTTCGGGGATGGTATTCTCTTCGTCACGGCAGCTTTACAATCATCAAGTTTGGTGATAATGAGCTTGAAGAAAAGATGAGGAGGCGTGACCGCGCTCACGCGGCTCACTATAAAATATGGGCGAGACCGCATAGCATGCCACATTCAAAAGGCATGGCTTCGCTACAAAAACGAAATAGAAATAGAGGAAAACACGAAGAGAGGAGATTGCAATATTGCAAGAACGACAGGCAGACTGGGTGACAGAAAAGAGGAAACAAAGAAGGTGGGGGAGTAAGAAAAGGGAGAAAGATGAATGTTGACGCGCAGCTATCGATGACGCCGGTACTTCTAACACCAGGGGCCGCAGGCAGCCGCCACCGCAAAGCTGGGGGTCAGCGGACGTGCCGTATCAGGTGTCCGGACGCGCGCTCTCAGGAAGGTGCAGGAACGACAACCGAATGCCATTTGTTAGACACTGCAACGGCCGCTGGCAACACAGCCATCTGTGCGCTTTGGTTACATTCCTTCCCGTGGTTTTACGTAAACTAGCTTCCAAACCATGCGGCGTCCTTCGTCCCATAAACACCAAAGTCGGTTTCCAACTGTGGCGACTCCGATCTTCCACAGAAAAACGACGGGCCCTAGTAAAGAAAAAAGAAAGAAAAATGGAGAAAAAAGGAACGTGGTGCTAGAAGTGATACGGACGCAAGACAGATGAAGAGAGAAGAGGATAGATAAGAACGCAAATTTGTGAATAAAACAAAAATATGCCGCCAAATGAATTGAAAGTTAAAATATTTGGGAAGGCTTTTCTTAAGAAAAATGCCTTGAGATAGTCGTGGTATCGCTATTTGCATCTTTGGCGTACGCTGACCAAGGTGAAGAAAACTAGAGAGTACTTCAAAAGCCTATGCGTACGAGAGAAATATATAAAGAACAGGAAGAAACGTTGAAACGTTTTTAAATAAATCAAGGAACTGAATCTGAAATATAAAGCAAAAAAATAAATGATTAAACTAAGAAGGTTTGCGGCCCGCGAAGCAGTAGCATGGTCTCTTTGTTTTTAGATTATGGAAGTGTGGCTAGTATTTTGCTTAGAATAACATGGATATTTTCACATACACAGTGACTAAGGATACCAATGATAGCAGGGGGTAGCCCAGACACAACAACACAGCAGCACAGACGCAAACGTGCAAGCGACACTTTGTTGTCCTTTTCAACTTCGTCCTCCTTTCACACCTCAACGCTAGGTAGCATTACCCCCCCTTCCGAAAAAAAATGAGAAAGGCCGGTAAAAACAGTTTAAAAAGCAAGAGAGTGGTCACAGCGGGTGGCCATACGCTATCGGTGGTAGTACGGCTTCAGTCGCACAATGTGCACAATGTCCGAGCTGTGCTTTCGACGTTTTCGTTGTGTGGCACCGTCTGGGATAACTTCATAAATGAGGTTACTCACACGGCGTAACACTTTGTACGGCCCGAAGTAGCGGGAAAGGAGTTTCTCTGACAAGCCTGGACGGCCAACTGGTGTCCATACCCAGACTTGGCCTCCAGGCTTGTAGTCAACCTGGCGGTGTCGGAGGTTGTAACGGTGCGCGTCAGTGGTCTGCTGCTGCCCAATGTGCACACGGGCGAGCTGGCGGGCTTCCTCAGCGCGGATGGCATATCGCTGGGCATCTGAGAATAGCTGGTCACATCTGGGCACGGGAGCTTAGAATCGAGCATGCGCTGAACTTCGCGTCCGTAAACAAGTCGAAATGGTGCGAAGCGCGTTGTCTCTTGTAAGGCTGTATTATACGCAAATGTGACGTACGGCAGCACCTCGTCCCAGGTCTTGTGCTACACATCGACGTACATTGCCAACATATCCGCAATCGTCTTATTCAAACTTTCTGTAAGACCATTCCTTTGTGGATGGTACGCTGTGGTCTTGCGATGGGTCGTGCAACTCAGCTCAAATATGCGGTCGATCAGCTGTGAAGTGAAAGCTGTCCCTCTTTCGGTAATGACGTAGGAAGGGGCGCCATGCCGCAAGACTAGGTTGTGTATGAAAAACTCTGCTACTTCGGAAGCTGTGGCATGAGGGATTGCCTTTGTCTCAGCGTATCGCGTCAGGTAGTCAGTAGCGACTACTATCCATTTGTTTCCCGCCTGCGACAAAGGGAAAGGGCCAAGGACATCCATTCCAATTTGGTCAAACGAAATGCGGGGTGCTTTAACGGGTTTGAGAAATCCGGCAGGCTTCTGGGGCGGTCTTTTACGGCGCTAGCATTCGCCACAGCTTCGTACATAGCGTTTCATAGCTGCGGAGAGTCCTGGCCAGTAATACATGTTGCGCACTCGAGTAAGAATCCGTGAGGAACCCAAATGACCAGACTTCGGTTCATCATGGCAAGCAAGGAGAATATCCTCACGGAGCTCGCATGGCACTACCAGAAGGTAAGTTCTGTCTTGGCCCTGGGAGTTTCTTTTATACAAGACGCCTTGCCGTATGCAGAAGGAACCAAGGTGCCGAGATAGGTGTCAAGGCAGGGTTGTATCACGCCCTTCCGATCGATGAGTGGAAGGATGTCTGGATCAGCTCTTTGTCGATCCCTGAGCTCAGATGCGCTGAGGGCTCCTAGAAAACCGCTATCGTCATCGGCTGTGGAATTGCCAGTGTCAACGGGTGCTCGTGACTGCGTGTCGGCGTCTTCGTGTTTGCGGCCGGACTTGTAAACAATAGTTATGTCAAACTCCTGAAGCCGTAATCTCCAGCATGCAAGTCGTCCTGATGGTTCTCGCATATTTGCCAGCCAGCACACACAATGATGGTCCGTGACGACTTTAAATGGCCGGCGGTAAAGATAGGGCCGAAACTTCATAGTAGCCCATATGACAGCCAGGCATTTCTTTTCTGAGGTGGAGTAGTTCATTTCGGCACGAGAGAGAGTGCGGCTAGCATAGGCTATTACTCGCTCAAACCCGTCTTTATGCTGAACAAGGACCGCGCTAAGACCGATACTACTGGCATCAGTGTGCACCTCAGTGTCAGCTGCTTCATCGAAGTGCGCCAGAACAAGGGATGTTTGAAGGCGCTCACGAAGCAAAGAGAAGGCCATCTGCTGCTCAGAGTTCCACACAAAGGAGGTATCCTTCCTTGTAAGGCGCGTCAGAGGTTCTGCGATCTGAGAAAAGTCCGCACTGAAACGCCGATAATATGCGCACAGGCCGAGGAGGCGCTGCACAGCCCTCGTATTAGCTGGAACGGGAAATCGTGCGATGGCAGCAGTCTTATCGCGATCCGGGCGCACCCCATTAGCGCTTACAACATGGCCGAGGAACTTGAGTTCTGTATACCCGAAGTGGCATTTCTGGGGCTTCAGCGTGAGATCAGCAGAACGGAGGGCTTCCAGGACAGCTCGAAGGCATTCGAGGTGTTGGTCAAATGTTTCGGAAAAAACAACTACGTCGTCCAAGTACACAATACAGATGTGCCACTTGAGGCCAGTGAGGGCGGTGTCCGTCATCCTTTGGAATGTAGCTGGGGCAGAGCACAATCCAAATGGGAGTACTTTGAATTCATATAAGCCATCTGGAGTGACAAATGCGGTTTTTTCTCTGTCTTGTTTGTCTACTTCGATTAGCCAATAGCTGCTTTTTAAATCAATAGATGAAAAATACTTCGCACGTCGCAATCTGTCCAGTGAGTCATCGATGCGCGGCAACGGGTATACATCTTTCTCTGTCACATTATTCAATTTCCGATAGTCGACGCAAAATCATAGAGTGCCGTCTTTCTTTTTGACGAGGACTACTGGTGAAGATCACGGACTTTATGAAGGCTGCACAACACCATTATCCAGCATCTCCTGAACCTGCGTCTGAATCACTTCTCGTTCTTTGACAGACACACGATAAGGCTGCTGTCGTATAGGGCGAGCGTCGTCATAAGTAATCATGCGATGTTGTGTGATGGACGTTTGACGTATCTTCGAGGAAGAAGCAAAGCAATGTTTGAAGTCCAGCAGCAGTTGCTCTAAGGCCCGCCGTTTCTCCTTTGACAAGTGACAGTTAATGTCGATATTGCCAAGAGATGGCTCGTTAGTTTCTACTGCCGTGGATGCAAAACAGACCGGATCGTGCGCAACATGGTCAGCAAAAGCGATAGCAGTCCCTAGGAACAAGTGCCGGTGCTCATTAGAAAAATTTGTGACAAGGACTGCAGCCGGGCCATTCTGAAACGACAATAAACTTCGGGGAGCGCAAATGCCTTGAGCAAGCAGGAGTGAATGATTCGCCTCCGCTACAGCATCACCGGTACAGAAATCGTCACAGGTAACTTCCACAAGAGCACTGCTTCGCGGCGGCAGCGAGACGCTCTCTGCGGAAACACGAAGTGAGGCATTGCAAGGGCTGCTACTATCTTCTTCGGTAGATTGTCCCGTCGAAAACGTGACGAGTCTATTTCGCAGGTCGATAACTGCTCCGTACTCCCGCAGAAAGTCAATGCCGAGGATAAGGTCACGGGAGCAGTCACTTAAAACAACGCAACTAACAACGAACGTACGTCCGTTAATCTGAATGCGAGTCGTGTACATCCCCTTTGGAGTAACTATATGAACGCCGGCGGTTCGAAGGTACACACCTGGCCAAGCAGTGAGCACCTTCCTCAAAACAGTCGCCATGCGATCACTCAAAATTGAATAATCCGCACCGGTGTCCACTAATGCATTGACCGTAGTGCGAAAGTCTAAAATAACCGGAATGTCCAGAGAAACGCTTTTTCCTTCCCCAGGTGACGGTACCAGCAGCTCGCGGTCGGATCGAAGCGGCGACGATGGGAGGTCTTCAACGCAACGACTACCAGCAGCCTCGCCCCCGAAGGTCGCTGTTTTCAGTTTTCCCGATGAGGGCTAGACGAGCGGCCTTGGTCCTCTCGCGAGGAACCGTGGGTGAACGAGGAGGAGCGCCTTGGTGAAGGGGAGTGGGGCTGGCGCTGCGAACGAGATGAAGAACGCTGCTCCGCCAGGTACTCCTCAATAACTCGGGGTCGTTGTCCAAACCGGGGAGGAGGCGAGTCGATGCGGAAACCGTGAAGACCGAGGCGTCGATACGGACAATCCCGGTAGAGATGTCTTGGTTTACCGCAGTGGAAGCAAAGCGGACGGCGGTCAGGCGTGCGCCAAATGTCGGCTTTGCGTCGGGGCCGCAGACGATTGTCGAAGTTCGGCACTGGCTGCACCGAGGGCAGCGGAACTGTAGGTGACGCGAGAATGGGCGGTGGTGAAGGGGGAGCCTGACTCTGCAGAACTTCCGCATATGTTGGACGATTGTCGGTCCCCGACAGCATTGGCGGGCTCTGAACCACAGGCGAAAGAGGGCTCTTGAGCGCCTGCCGCACCTCCTCCCGCACTATAGCAGAAACGGAAGCTGGCGATTGCTGCAAAGGGCTCCAGAACTTGCTTAGTTCTTCGCGCACGACGCTGCTAATCAGTTCGCGCCATGCATCGGGATGCCGCTCGGAAGATGCAAATGATTCCGCGATTGTGCTTGTATGAAAAGGTCGGTCATAAGCCACGGCACGTTGTTGTAGCACCTTTTCCATTGTGGTAGTCTCCGCAAGCAATCCGTTTACAGTCGACGGTGGGTTTCGCACAAGGCCTGCGATCAGCTGCTCTTTCAAACCCTGCATCAAGTGCCTTACCTTTTTGTCCTCGGACCTGGCGGGATCGGCTCGCCTGAAGAGGCGCGTCATGTCCTCGACGTACGCTTGGACGCTCTCATTCGGCCTTTGGATGCGAGAGTGAATGGCGCGTTCTGCATACTCGCGACGATCCGCGCTAGCGTAAGCCTCGAGCAGCGGGCAATGGAATTCCCGCCACGGAGTTAATACTTGCTCTCGGTTCTCGAACCAGACACGGGCGCCGTCCTCAAGACTGAAGTAGACGTTCCTTAGTTTGGCAGCATCGTCCCACTGGTTGAAAGCAGCGACACGTTCAAACTGAAGGAACCAGTCCTCCACATCCTCAAAGAGGTCCCCGTGGAACGATTTTGGTACCCGAGGGGCCTGCAAGGTTTAGTTACAGGCCGGTGCGACGCCCGTTTGTGCTGAGCAGAAGCACTGGATGTCATGGCTGAAGCTCCGGAGGCAGTCCCCGAAGCCGTCGACTGGCGCTATGCACTGGGGTGTCCAATGGCACAGGGCTTACGTGACGTCTTGCAGATGGAAACTCTTTCATAGGTGATCGTTTCACCCAGCACCTCCACCAGAATTTTACGTACACGGTGATTAAGGATACCAATGATAGCAGGGGGTAGCCCAGACACAACAGCACAGCAGCACAGACGCAAACGTGCAAGCGACACTTTGTCGTCGTTTTCAACTTCGTTCTCCTTTCACACCTCAGTCATGCGCCACCTGGTAACGCTAGGTGGCAATATTGTCGTAGGGATACATACATACATACATACATACATACATACATACATACATACATACATACATACATACATACATACATACATACATACATACATACATACATACATACATACATACATACATACATACATACATACATACATACATACATACATACATACATACATACATACATACATACATACATACATACATACATACATACATACATACATACA
>JAJIZL010061302.1:0-15665 GCA_023969395.1 Amblyomma maculatum
GTGTCCACAAAGCAAAACAGGCTTACAAAACAGGATTCCTGGAAACAGGCTCACTTAGAGCCATTGGACCATCACCACATATTCACAGCACTTATCCATGCCCACAGGCGAACAATAGAGCGCGCAAATGCGGATGCTTGGTCGTAACACGCGGTAACTGTCTCACTTGTTTTCTGTGGACACCTCAACCGCGCCGTAAGGGAAGGGAGGAAGGTGGGAGTGAAAGTGGAAACCCTAGCGAAAAACTGTATGAGTCGCAATAACTTCATACAGATTTCGCATACAAAACTCATGCTAAACTCACATATATCTCATAAGATCTTATATATTTCTCATACGTTGAATGATATTTGTATGAGATTATATGAGACCTATACGAGTTTTGTGTGAGAAATCTCTATGAGGTTATTGTGACTGATTTATTTATAGGAAGGGAAAGGCGCGGTAACTGTCTCACTTGTTTTCTGTGGACACCGCAACCGCGCTGTAAGGGAAAGGAGGAAGGTGGGAGCGAAAGTGGAAAGTGAGAAAGAGGAGTCGTAGTGGAGGGCTGCGGAGTAGTTTCGACCACCTGGGGATCTTTAACGTGCGCTGACATCGCACAGCACACGGACGCCTCTTCGCTTCCATCGAAACGCAGCCGCTCAGGTCAGGTTCGAACCCGGGTACTCCGGCACAGTAGTCGGGCGTCTTAACACTTTTTATACCAAGACAGAACCGACAAAAGCACAACAATGGCTGCAAATTTCAAGTTGTGGAATGGTATGTGGGACAACGTCTCGAAGATTCATCGGCTACGATGGGCGCCGTTGTGGCGGGCTCTAGCATTTCCACCCAGCTGTTAGCATGAAGTAGGAGGAGGAGGAGGAAAAACTTTATTTAGCCCTATATTATTTGGCGGTTTTTGGACGTCTTCAGAGATGTCTGCTTGTTGTATACACAAGAGTCTTCTCTGTCGACTTCGTCCACTTTTTCACAATGGTCGGTTGCCCTTAGTCCAGGGCTCCGCTGACTGCTGCCGCCCGTTGGGCTCGCTGTACCAGACTTTGCTGGTCTTCGCAGCGGTCGCTGGACAGCAGTCTCCCATTGCTCCGCACTAGGGTTTCGAATTTTGGGGACCACATCTATGTTTTGACATGCCCATGTGATGTGATATAGCGTTGGTTTTTCATCGCACCACGGACATCTGTCAGCGTATATGGTAGTGTGCATTTTGTTTAGTATGTGTAGGTTTGGGTATGAACCCGTCTGTAATTGTCTCCATATGACAGTTTCCTCTCTGGTGAGAGAACTGTGCGGTGGGGGATATCACATTCTTCTTCCTCTATAGTTTTTTAGTATGGCCGACTATGCCTTGGGTGCTGGCAAAAGTTCCGCGGACCCGATGGATGCTCGGAATGTAGTGTATGCTCGAGCTATCCTGTCAGCCTCTTGGTTCCCTGCCACCCCCATGTGTCCCGGTACCCATATAATTTTGAGTTTGGTTTTGTTTTCTTCGTGGTTTTTAATTCTGTCGCTCGCTTTGAGGAGTACACGGAGCGCGTGACAAATTAGCGTGCTTCTAATGTGCTGCACGAAAAGACCGAGGAGAGAAAAACGTCGACAAATAAATTAACAAAGTGATGTGCTTCTAATAAGTGAGAGCTTTTAGCGCCGTTTGTTCTGGTGTTTATAAAATGAATGTTGTTATCTATAAACAGGTTTGAAGCGGCCAGTCATGGCTTAGATGCTCCTCAGGTTGCGCATGTTCTTTTATTTATTTGTTTTTTTATACGGGAGCTTTACTAGCCCAATTACGCAAAAATCCAGTCGCCGGCGTGTGGACTCGATTGTACACCAAAATGACGGAGTCTTCACGCTAAAGATCCCCAGGTGGTCGAAATTACTCCGTAGCCCTCCACTACGGCTCCTCTTTTTCTCTCTTCTATCCTTCCTCACGTCCCTTACGGTGTGGTTGCCCCGCCGGGGTGGTGCAGTGGTAAGACGCCCGACAACTGTGTCGGAGTACCCGGGTTCGAACCCGACCTCGGCGGCTGCGTTTCGATGGAGGCGAAACGAAGAGGCGTCGCGTGCTGTGCGATGTCAGCGGACGTTAAAGATCCCCTGGTGGTCAAAATTACTCCGTAGCCCTCCACTACGGCTCCTCTTTCTCTCTTTCCACTTTCACTCCCATCTTCCTCCCTTCTCTTACGGCGCGGTTGCGGTGGCCACAGAAAAACAAGTGGGACAGTTAACGCGCTTTTCCCTTCCTATAAATAAATCAGTTAATACGGTGCGGTTCAGGTGTCTGCAGAAATACGTGTGACAGATACTGCGCCTTTTCCTTCCCATGAAGCAATTATTATTCACGCGTGACATGATGATATTTGCTGCTCAGCAGTTAGCATTGATTGATTGATTGAGTAACTTTATTTAATCAGGGTATTCTTCGCGGTCGCTCGTTTTCTGGAGCCTTTGGCACTGGTTGGTGTCCTTATCGCAGGGCTCCACTTGCTTCCGCCGCCCGTAGACCACGTTTTATCAGACCTCGTTGGTCCTCACAGCGGTCGCTGGCCAGCATTGCATCCCATTGCTCCGCACTAGGGCCTTGTAGGACTTGTACCACGTCAATCTTTTAGCATGCCCATGTTATATGATACATCGTGGGTTTTTCACCACATCGCGGGAATAAATGCGGATATGCCGTGGGGTTAATAATGTTTCGTACGTACAGATTCGAGAACGCCCCTGCCTGTAGTTTTCGCCATATACCCACCTCTTCTTTGTTGAGATCTTTATGTGGTGGCGCGTATCTACGTCTCTCCCCCTATAATATGCAAGTATCGCCGAGTACTCGCAATGCACCGGCGTAGATTCCTCGAGATCGGATGGTCCGGAGCTCGGCACCGTACATATCCTATAGGGCTACCCGATCCGTCTCTTGATTCCCCGCCACTCCTGCGTGTCCCGGCACCCATATAATACTGTGCTGTATAGGTCTGATCGCTCCTTCAGCGTTTCTTATTTTATCACAAGAAGCCTCAAGGAGTATGCGCATGGCGGCCTTGTGCACCCTGCCGTCTCTAAAATTCCGGCAAGCCATTTGAGAGACGGTTAGAATTGTTAGAGACCGTCTTTTACGAAAGCCGTCCGCCACCGCTAGAGCCATGGCGACTTCTTCCGCTTCCGTTACAGAGCAGTCTCTGATCGATGCGCTTGCAATCTCCCTGTCTCTGGAATTGATCACCGTCGTAACTGCCTTCTGTCTGTCCTTCTCGTACGTGGCTGCGTCCACATACATAATTCCCTTATTCTTCTCGAGACTTCTTTCCAAAGCTTGCACCCTTGCCTCGCGTCTGTCCGTGTGGAGCCGAGGGTCCATGTTTCTTGGCATCGGGGCTACCCTTATCATCCTGCGTGTATCATCTGGAATGTTCCACATTCCTTCAACATCCCGCAGCTGCCCCTGGTACCCTAAACTTTTTAGGAGGGTCCTTCCAGTCGTTGTCTGGGTGAGTCGTATGTTGTGCAGCAGGGCTTCCTTATGTTCTTCGAAAGTGTTATGGAGGCCCAGAGCTAAGATCTTCTCCGTTGACGTCGTTTCGGGGAGGCCTTGCGCCGTCTTATACGCCGATCTTATCATGGCCTCTGCTTGGATAGTTTGACTGGTTGAGAGCCTGGTAGGGCAGGCTGTAGGTCGCTCTGTTTACCACCAGACTCATCACCAGCCTGAGGGCGTCTTCATCCCTTAGCCCATGTCTTTTCCCGGTTACTCTTCTTATCATTTTGCTACCTGTGACGTTGCCGTTTTTAGCAGCGCTAGGGTGTGGGTACTGCGCTGGTTCGACTGTATCCACATCCCCAATATCCGCACCATGTTCTTTTCTGGTATTTCTGCCCCATGCAGCAGTATCTTGAGACCTGGTTCTGTTGCGATCTGCTCTTTTATTTTGCTGCCTCTCCAGATTCTTGTCAGCTCCGGCTTTTCTGTCGAGCACGACAGCCCCCGCGCCAGGACGTACTCTTCCACGTAGGTGGCTGCCGCTTGCAGCCTCTCCTCTTTCTCTCCGAGGGATCCCGTATTAGTCCAAATTGTTATATCGTCCGCATACATGGCATGGCTGATTCCTTCGATTTTCTCTTTCTGGCCAGCCCTATCATTGCTACATCGAATAGCAGCGGTGAAATGACTGACCCCTACAGCGTGCCCTTGTTGGGTACGTGGAACTTTTCACATTAGATTTAGCCCAGTCGCAGCGTGGCCGTCCGGTCTGACAGGAACGCCCTGACATAATCGTAGACCTTCTTCCCACAGCCGAGCTTCTCAAGCCCTTCGAGGACCGCACCATGGCTCACGTTGTCAAAAGCACCTTTGATGTCTAGAGGCATGACGACGCCCTCGTTTTCCTTCGTTGCTTTCTGGAAGACTTCCTCCTTCAGCTGTAGCAAGAAGTCTTGTACTGATAGTTTCACTCGGAAGCCGAACGTGCTTTGGGGAAATAGATCCTTGTCGTCCATGTAATTCTGCAGCCTTGACGTGACCACCCGCTTATAGAGTTTGCCGAGGCAAGACGTTAGCGAGATTGGTCTCAGATTTTCTATTGCCAGTTTCCTCCCTGGCTTGGGGATCATGACCACGTCCGCGTGCCTCCATTCCTTCGGCACCGTATCATCCGCCCAGTTTTGTTCATCAGATGCGTGAGCTCCTGTATCGCCTCGTCATTCAGGTTCCGAATCAGAGCGTTGTTAATCTTATCCGCCCCCGCAGCCGTGTTCTTTTGAGTCTTTCTCACGACTGCCTAGACCTCCTCTTTGGTGACGGGTCTATCCAGGTACTCGTTGTCTGTTCCTCTGTAGGGCCTGTCCTTGGCTCCCGGGTGTACTTTGTCTCCATAGTATTTGAGCTTGGTCTTCTCTATCAGCTCTTCATCTGTGCCTTGAAAGATGTGCACCAATCTGGCCATGGCTTTACCGGTTTCGGTCTTTTTTTATCTATCAGTGCCCTCAGTATACACCACGTCTTGGCCATACCTAGCGTCCCATTGAGCGAGTTGCTAAACTGTTCCCAGTTCTGCCTTGCTAACTGTAAAGCGTACTCCTCGGCTCTCGCCGTGATTTCCGCTATTCTTGGCTTGAACCTTCTGTTGTGCTTTTGCTTTTTCCATCGCTTGGTTAAACCCTTCCTGGCTTCCCACAAGCTTAAAAGCCGACTGTCCACTTCCGGTGCTTCAACCGTCCTGTCCAGCGTTCTAGTGCATTTTTCTCTGATGTTCCTCGGCCTCTTGCACCATTCTTCAATAGATTCTAGGCTTCCCAGTTTCCCCTCGCTTTCTTTTCGGAAGGCCTCCCAGTCAGTGATTTTGGCTTCGCCAATCTTTCTTTTGAAGGTTCCTGCTGCCACTCTTGTGCTCAATACGTAGTGATCGCTCCCCAAGTTTTCCATCATGTTAGCAGCTCCAGTCCATAATTTTCTATTTGCTTCAGTACCGTCGTCCCCTTCGTGTCTTGTGGGGTAACTCCAGCTCTTATTTTTAGCATTGAAATCTCCTAGGATGAGCAGTGTATTTTTGCCGGTCAACTTGATCGTTTCTCTGAAGAGCTCGAAGAAATCAAGTACCTAACGAACTGAAGAGCTACGTTAGAAAGCAGCTCGGGCTTACAAACGTTAAGGAGAAGGTAGAAAAGGTCTACTATAGGCCGGGGTTAATAGCTCAAGCTAACGAGGCCACAACCTCAAAGAACTAATTATGGATAGCAAAAGTCGGACGGATACAGAACGATTAGATATATGGCAGTTGAACTGCAGAGGCTTCCGCAAAAAGCAGGGCCTCCTTAAGCAATACGCAGAAGCCCAACTGATACCTCCGGACGTCATAGCAACAGGAAACGGGCACTAAGCCCATCCTGCAAGGATATGAGACCTATGAGAGTCAGGGGGAAGGGAAAGCGGCCGTCTTGGTCAGCAACGTGATCACTGCGGTACAACAGCCAAATGTAGACGAGACGGACATAGAACACGTAATCGTCGAGCTGGTGAACAAACCGAAGAAAGGCGCTCCGAGGAAGACCATGTTCGTTGCGAACATTTACAGTCCCCCTAGACAAAAGCAGTTAGCACCTTACCAGATACACATGCGGTATCCCGGTTATATTCGTACTGACGGTTCCAGTCCTCAAAGTCTGCATATGTGATTCCGCACCTGAATGAGCGATGGTCGGTAAATTGGCGCACGCGACAGAATCAACGACTGGTGAGATTTACGCTATTTATTTGGTTCTCCAGTTCATCTGACGGGTGCACGACCCGCGTATGTGGGCAAACCTTAGCGACGCTCAGTTTGCACTGCAATCTCTTAATAGTGCTAGTTCAATACTATGGAAGGCTAGACTGGAATATGAAATTCTTAATTAGTTTTCCAAGACTACCAAAAAGACGCGTATTGTATTATTCAAATGGACATCCAAACATTGTCTTATTCCTGGAAACACAGAGGCGGGTGCGGCGGCTAGGCAAGCGCACTCAAATGCCTTCACTTCTGACCTTCAGTTCTCTAGAAGCGCATTGCGCCGCTTTTTGCAGCCCATATGCGTAATGAAATGAACGAAAATATGCGGTTTAAACCAAAGCACGAAAATTCAGATCTACATTTAATTGATCCTTTGTTGCGGTTTAATATTCCGATTTCTATGAGCAGAAGTTCGGAAACGCTCCTTCACCGCTTGCGAGAACTTCTTGTTGGGCTAGTTGGTGTCTATTCATTATAGGTTAAAGGCGCCAAAACAACACGCACACACACAAGAAAAGAAGAACTGTACAGAGCGCCACTCACAACTGATTTATTGTGCAGGAAAAAGTACATATATATTACTGCCGGCACATGCGCAAGAAACACATTCAGCATCATGTCATATAAGATATGCTATGTTCAAGAAACGCTTTCTCTGCATTGCACAGATTGATCGACGTGTCACTGACGCACAAATTACCTTTCTTTCCCATATAAAATGCTTCAATTAGCTTTCTGGCCATCGTATTGCCATTCCTTGCAAGAATCCGCACATCAGAAAAGCATGGTTCACAAGTGCCTGAAGGGCAGGATCTGATATGTTTCGGTTTCTGATATGTTTCACCGCTTGCGTTTGGGAATGGCTTACACGAAGCACTTCCTTCATAGAATTGGCCGCGCAGCAGCTAACGGTGTGTGTGTGTGGCCATGAAAGTGAAGATGCGGCTGATCTGTTACTGTGCTGTCGGGTACACAACTTCAGGTCGCGATTGAAGAGAGACTTGAACACTCTTGACAAAGGACCTTTAAACCTACAAACGCAATTAAGCCCGCGGCCGACGTGTGAACTGAAGAGGCGAGCACTTGTGGCATTTCCAACATTCCTGGACGACAGTGGCATCCTTAAGAACTACTAATTTTGTACATGTGGCCCAGTTAATGTTTTTGAGCGAATGTATTAATATCCCTTTTATTTGCTTATCTCGTGTTTGCGTCTGCAGCCTTATTATTTATTTTTGCTGTTAGTGAGTATTTCAATAGTTTTGTTATTTACTTTAGTTATTGATATGTATTATGTATATTGCCACCTGGTGTTCTCAGGTGGCGCCTGAAAGAAAGACGAAGTGGGTTCGCGCGCTGTCGGTGGAGCGCTGCTTGCTCACAAAGCCTCGCCTGCCTTTTTCATGACGTGTAAACTTGCTTTCCGTGACATATTTTGGTGTAAGCGCTGAGTATCGATTCCAGTGTATGTCCCGCATACCTACCTCCGCACGCCCAGGACTCAGCTCCTGTGCCAGTCGACACCCCTGTGCGCACCTGCTAGCCGGAGGAATCAAGACCTGCCCCCTGAGCACGGGCCGTTGGAGTTCGCCACTGCAGCCGCTCCTCGACCTGACATGCAAGCTCCAAGTTACTACACCTTGCAGAACCCACGACTGCCTCCGCCCTTCCACGGCAGTCAGACCAAAGACGTCGAAGACTGGCTCGTCCAGTTTGAACGGGTCGCCTCATTTAATCAGTGGGAAGATGGCGCTCACACATGGTACGAAAACCGAGAAGACGCCCTTACATCATGGCGCGAGTTCTGCCGACGCACCCTTGAGACCTATACCAGTGCGGATCGGCGAGAACGTGCAGAAAGGACTTTAAAGTGTCGCATGCAGATGCTGAATAAGTCCGTAACCGCATACGTGGAGGACATAATGACCCCCCAGCTAGCTGACCCAGACCTTCGACCTGTCATTAACCACCTGAAAGATCACGTTGTTGACGTCCCTCAGCAGTTTGGTAGGAACCTGTCTGCATTCTGTATGCGCAATGGCGTTCTATTAAAAAAAAAAGCTCCAGCCCTCTTGACCGAGCGCGCCTCCTCGTCGTGCCGACCGACCTCCGCGCCGAGTATCCTTTCTGCTTGCCACGATGAGCCCACCTCCGGCCACTTGGGCTTTGCACGCATACTCGCTGAGTTCGTCAAGCCTTTCATTGGCCTAAACTTTCTGACGCCGTCCATCGCTACGTCAGAGGCTGCTGCGAGTGTCGACGTCGAAAGGTACCGCCTCTCAAGCCCGCGGGTTTGCGCCATCCTATTACGCCACCTCGGACGCCGTTTGACCAAGTCGGCATCGACCTTATGGGCCCGTTTCCGCTGTCATCGGCCAGTAACAAATGGATTATAGTCGCGACCGACTATCTCACACGGTATGCGGAAACCAAGGCGGTGCAGCGTGGCACATCATTTGAGATCGCTCAGTTCTTTATGCAGGAAATCGTCTTGCGTCATGGCGCACCGTCCCTAGTCGTCACCGACATAGGCACCTCGTTTACGGCACAACTAATGCACGACGTTTTTGAGCTTAGTCATACGAGCCACCGCAAAGCCACTGCCTATCACCCGAAGACGAATTGCCTCACGGAGACACTCAACAAAACCATCGCCGACATGATCACAATGTACACAGACTCGCAGCACAAAACCCGGGATGAAATTCTCCTCTACATCACATATTCCTACAACACGGCCATTCAAGAGACGACGCGCTTTACACCATTTCTCCTGGGCTGCGGACGTGACGTTCCGACGATGTTGGATGCCATGCTTCCGTGCTGCACTGATGATCATCCACTCACGCCAGACGCCGAACAGTTTGCTCAGCGCGCCGAGGAAGGACGTCAACTTGCCCGCATTCACATTCAGCAATAGCAGGGTACGGATGCACGCCGCAACAACCTCCGTCATCGACACATCACATACCATCCTGGAGAGAAAGTTTAGGTGTGGACCCCGGTGCGCCGGCCTGGCTTGTGTGACAAACTGATCTCACGTTACTTTGAACCTGACGAAGTTTCGCGCCGTGTTACGGAAGTGACATACGAAGTCCTTTCAGCTGGCACTGTGCAGCCCTCGCGTCGGTAACCACGCTCCGAGATTGTGCACGTTGTCCACATGAAGCCGTATTTCACGCGGTAATGTGCAATGGCGCGCTTGTACCGGCCATTGCTTGGGCTCTGCCTCAGCTTTCCTTTTTTTAGGAAGGGGAGTAACGCCACCTGGTGTTCTCAGGTGGAACCTGAAACAAAAAGACGTTGAAGTGGGTTCGCTCGCTGAACGCTGCTTGTTGACAAACCTCGCCTGCCTTTTTCGTGAAGTGTAGACCTGCTTTTCGTGACAATATTTTATTCTACGAGTAGAATTCTGTGACTGTTCTGTGAGCTACACATTTACACACACTCGAAAAGTTTATATTGCTCATTAGGGCTACATCTCCAGACACTTGTACTTTGTTTTGTATGCTTTGTATTGTTTGTGTTTGTGCAATGTTATTCAGTAACGTGTATGTTTGTTAATCTGTACGTCGCCAGACCAGGTGTTTCTCATAAATTTGGTGAAAATGAGTAGCCGGAGCCTCGCTATGCGGCACCAACCTCTCCTTTATTGTTTATGTAAATAAAAAAATATTCAAGCAGACAGCTCGCACGGCAGGAGGTAGAGGGAGCGCAGGGAAGCAGTGAGTGAGGCTGACATGCCTTGGCGCACAGAATCGGGACGGATAGGACACTTGCAGATGCATTGCGGCCACAAAGATTAATGCTTTCGCATACTCACATGTATACATTGTGGGAATTCAACATTTCCCTCGCCCGCACGACGCGGCGAACACCCTCCCTCTCTCTCGGGGAGCCCTCATCTTTCCCTTTCTGGCTTCAAAGCTTTTGTACAAATAGGCGTGTCGAACAAGCGGGACCAGCTCACCGCGACTTTCCTTCAGCGAAACATCACCGCCATGCAGCACACATTCGATGACACCGACGTCAATTACACTTTGCTAGAAATTGTCCCTAGGAAAACAGGAGATACAACGCTCTTCATCCTAAACTTGTACAGCTCACCCAAAGATGCGGGCTCAGGAATACCGCGTCTACTAGAGAGGGTACTAAAGCTCGCAGCCAGGGTGCAGTTACTGGTGGTAGGCGATTTTAACGCACGTCACACGGCATGGGGTTACAATAAAACCACGCCCAAAGCCATCAGAATCTGGGAAGCAGCCCAAGATTTTGGTTTCTCCATTCTTAACGATCCACAGGAAGTCACTAGAATAGGCAACAGCGTAAGTGCAGACACCTCTCCTGATCTTAAGCAAAAACATTCGGGACGCTCGCTGGAATAACACGCAACACTCGCTAGGCAGTGACCACTACATTATCTCCGTCAAGTTCAACACAACGCCACATAAACGCCTAACCGCAATAGCCACAATTACGGACTGGGACAAATTTAGAAAATTGAGGGAACAAACCGCCCCCTCCAACATAACCGACCTTAAAGACTGGACCAGCGCACTTATTAATGACGTTCACAGCACCCCAGCCGAAATACAATCCGCAGGTCAGGACAGCACAACCACGGACGCGCGGCTACTGCACATGTGGTGGGAGGCTCACGCTAGTTTACTTTGCCGTTGGAAAAAGCAGCGTTTCAACAGAACGCTGCGACGGCGCATTGCACAACTAGAGAGGCAGATCGAGGCACATGCCAACGACCTGGAGAAACAACAGTGGGGGCAAATCTGCGATGGAATGAACGGACAGCTCGGCAGTAAGAAAATCTGGCTCTTGCTCCGACACTTGCTCGACCCAACGCAAACAAAATCTGCTGCGCGGGATCACCTTGCACAAATTATACAAAAGTATGAAGGTACGGACGCGGAGCTACTAAATGCACTATGTCAAATGTACCTGAACACGACACCTAGCACTAGCCCACTCCCTATGTATGGAGGACTCCCCAATTAACAGTTGGACGAGGACTTGACGGAAGCGGAGATGTACGCGATAGGACAACTCAGACGACCTCGGCGTCGGGACCAGACGGCGTCACAAACAAAATCCTCAGGAGCCTAGATATCGGCTCAGTTTCGGCCCTAACTGACCTCATGAACACCTACTGGAGGAAAGGAGAGGTACCGCAAGAATGAAAACATGCCAAAGTGACATTCATAAAGAAACCAGGGAAGAAGTTTAACATAGAAAACCTAACACCCATTTCGTTAACGTCGTGCCTAGGCAAATTAATGGAACACATCGTTCTCAACAGGCTGCAGGGTTATGAAGAG
Organism: Amblyomma maculatum; assembly: GCA_023969395.1. Taxonomy (NCBI): domain Eukaryota; kingdom Metazoa; phylum Arthropoda; class Arachnida; order Ixodida; family Ixodidae; genus Amblyomma; species Amblyomma maculatum. The sequence continues at coordinate 11,597 of JAJIZL010061302.1, forward strand.
GACAACTACCTCATCCCCTCAACCATAATAGGATTCAGACCCAACATCTCCACGCAGGATGTCATGATCCAGCTGTTGAGGGATGTTATGGATCGCAGGTACTGTCATGGAACGAGGGCAATACTTGGGCTTGATCTCTGTAAAGCCTTCGATAACGTCTCGCACGAGGCGATATTAGAAAACCTCTCGCTTTGGAATCCTGGAGAGAGAGTCTTCGGGTACGTCCGGTCCTTCCTTACGAACAGGACGGCCGAGCTCACTCTCGGCGCGATCAAATCAGACCCCATAACTCTGGGCGGAAAGGGAACACCACAAGGCTCTGTGATGTCGCCGTTCCTCTTGAACATTGCACTGATAACACTGCTCCCCAGACTCGCCGCCATAGAGGGGCTACAGCATACGTTTTACGCGGACGACATTACCCTGTGGGTGAACAGGGGAAGTGATGCCCAAATAGAAAGTGTGCTTCAGGAAGCAGTCGACACCATTGAGACTTACGCTCTAAGGGCGGGTCTTAAATGTTCACACTCTAAGTCCGAACTCCTTGTAGTTCGAGAAGGCCCCAATCGAAAGAACAGGCCTCCGCCTCCTGCAATCAGGGTATAGCTCAAAGGACTGCCAATCAAACAAGTAGACACCATCAAAATCCTAGGCATGTTCATTCACAGTAACCACAGAAAATTAGGAAGATTAGATAAACTGACCACAGCAGTCACCCAAACAGCCAGACTAATCAAGCGAATAGCCAACAAGAGGAGGGTCATGAAAGAACGCGACACCTGTCGACTCATTCAGGCTTTCGTCATCACCAGGCTAGTCTACACCCTGCCCTATCTGCACCTTTACCAAGACGAAAAGCAAAAGGTTGAATGTCTTATCCGGCAAGCTTACAAGACAGCACTAGGACTATCGAGAAACACCTCAACCGATAGGCTCTTAGCTCTTGGAATGCACAACACACTTGATGAACTCAAGGAAGCGCATTTAATGGCGCAGTACTCCAGACTGGCGCGCACCAAATCCGGGAGGCTTGTCTTGCTGAGGCTAGGCATCAATGCCGAACCCATGGCGGACGATCCCAGGCAAATACCCACAGCAATCAGGGAGGAGCTTGTTATCAAGCCCCTCCCTAAGAATATGCACCCCATTCACCACGAAGGCAGGCGACTAGCACGCGCACGTGCACTACACACCAAATACAAAGGAAACCATTCGGTTGCTTACGTAGATGCGGCCGAATATGAAGAGACGGACCGCGGTTTCGAGATTTGTGCGGTGACTGGGGCCCGTGAGTCCACGCCTACCAAAATCTTAGCTTCAGCTACTGTACGCACCAGAACCTCTGAGGCTGCAGAGGAAGCAGCCATCGCGCTGGCTATCGCTTCTACCGAAGCAGATGTTATAGTCAGTGATTCCAAAACAGCCGTACGGAATTTCGGGAGGGGTCGTCTGTCGGCTGGCGCCAGGAATATCCTTAAAAGCTACCGTCCAGTCCCCGGTAGGACGATAGAACTGGTATGGGTTCCGGCTCACTCGGGAAATCCCGGGAACGAGAAGGCTCACGAATATGCCCGAGGTTTCGTCGGCCGGGCGGTGAGCACCTCGTTCCCCGCGGGCGCGAGGGAGGGCTTGCTCTCGTTCCATGATATAACTCGCCATTTTAGCCTGGGAAGACGCATCTTCCCTCCACCACACAATTCATTAAGCAAGGCCCAGGAGATACTCTGGCGCCAGCTAGAAACCCGCTTCTTCCCCTGCCCCAAAGTTTATTCATATATACTCAAAGAGCAGGTTGACCCTGAATGCAAAGAGTGTGGCGTCGACGCTACTTTAGACCACATTACATGGGGGTGCGCGGCCTATCCGCCACCCGCCGATTTGCTGCCAGCTCCATCTCTGGAGCAGTGGGAGGCCGTGCTGCGCTGCTCGGACCCGGCCATCAAGGCTCGGGTCACTGAGTGGGCCGAAGAGATCGCCGACAGGACGCAACTGGCGGCCATCTGGCGCGGCCACCAATCAAACTGAACCTCTTAAAGCCGATGAAATAAATGTTTTCCCATCCATCCATTCCCTTTCTGGCCTCCTTCCTCCGGTGCTGTGGCGGAGAGCGCGGGGATGAGAGAACGGTCCTCCTTCCTCCTCTCCTCTCATCTCATCTCAGTGAACAGCAGCTTCATCCAGAGAGACGACGCCGCGTCGCCGTAGCGCGCGGATGCTGCTATGACACCGAGGAAGAACATTGGGCGTTCCCAATAAACAGTTTGGCCCGCTGGCTATGCTTGCCTTGGTGTGGCGTTCTTCACGGCCACGGGTCTGGTTAGAGCTAGCGGTGTGGCCTCGGCTCTCAGAGCGGAGTCGCGGCCCCGTGAGAATCCCCACAAAATGGCGCACCAACGTGGCGTCCCACTGGCAGTCCAGTTGGGGAAGCTAGCTCACGAAGAATGGTGGAATTCCACGCAGTAAGTCGTCCGAAGTCGGCTGGGCGATCCTGGCCGGTATGCGAAGCCTAGCCCGATGGCAGGGGCTTCCAACCGCTATTGCGATACGCCTCCAGTGAAATCGCAGGTGTGGTCCGCCGAACGAGGCATTCTCAAGGAGATCCTGAGCTACTCGTCAAGCTACTGCCAGTTGCCTACGCTACCCCCTTACACCCGCTCGGGAAAGCCGGCCCGTTGGTCCAGCTCACGATAAGTGCCCATTTGCCTACCTCTGCCCAGAACCGCCGATGGGGTAAGTCCGTTTTGCCCGTTGGCTAAAACCCGCGCTGTCTGTACGGCGGAGAATGCGGGTGAGAGCGCTGCCAAAGCGCGCCTAGCACAGGTTCAAAGTTCACCGTCTCAGGAGAGCCTAGAGCCAAGTTTACTGGAGCGGCGTCGCATGGATATGCGGTGAGGTCACTCGTATTCGGCAGGTCAGTTCATGAGCAGCCAAATGCCGTTCGGAAAGGGAGCGTGAAGTATAGTCGCCTGTGCGATGTCACTAGGAGCCGTAGTACACCATGTTTGCGGAAGGAGGTCGCAGCGGGGAACGCCCTATTGCGGAAACCTCCAAAGCACGTGCATCTCGTAAGAGTGGGGACACCCACTTGAGCTTGCGTTCAGCAGTTGAGAGCTGTCAGGGGTTAGTAGGAAGGCTCATATATCTTTTTTATTTTGTCGTAAGAGGGTTGCTAGTCTTATTGAAGAGACAGAACCCCGCGACGATGCAGGCCAAATTGCGCTGTGAAGCCACTTGTACTGTGGTTGGCGTTAGTTAACTCTAGTGTAGCTGGTATTGCTACGAGTGAGTTGGAGACTTCCTGCTGGTCTACGAATTGAATAATGGATATTGAAAATTAATCGAAACAAATCGAATATGCCTTGAAGGTTTCGAATATTTCTCGAGGTTTGAAAAAGGGCCACCTCAGTATTTTTCTTCTACGACTGATCGAATAGCAGGGCCAACACCGAAGGATCATGTATTGCTACAGCAATCAATATGCGTGGAATGAACTGTTCAGCTCTGCTACGCGCTCCATTCGTGTGGCGGCGTTAATATTGCCCACGCTTGGCCGCATAAGCTGGAGACGTGGCAGTCGAGCTCAAGCAGGCTTAGCCCGTTCCAGCGCTTTTGTCGATTTTGGAAGACAAGGCTAAGCAGAGTGTTTAATCCTCTTCCTTGCATGTGGCTGTCGCTCTTCTCAAGTCCCGAGTTGTAGGTCTGGTTTATTCTGTGTCCTTAACGAGAAAAGGGCAGTTTGACTGCTCGAATATATAGGCACTCAGATATTTAGCATATTAAGTAATTTATAGCATCTTAAGGCAGCACCGCCTCTGGAACTTCAATTTTTATTAAAGCGAATACTGAACACAAATATTCAGTAAGTCTTTGATTTGATTTTATCACTCTTAGATTTGCACCCGACCAGTTTTAAAGAACGTGCTATTAGTCCAATCCTAATTGAGCATTACAAAGGAAACAATTCATAACAAGCAAAAGACCTGAATTGAACTTTCTCATCGCATAACTATTTTTTTTTTTGCCTTGGGCTTATCGAGTTCCTTTCACACCAGCAATACGGTTTAGATGG
>JAJIZL010061306.1:0-13489 GCA_023969395.1 Amblyomma maculatum
TTCAGTGGGCTCCTCATTTCGTGTGTCTTTTCTAATTCATAGAGCTTGTCCTTGTCTTCTCCGCGTCTTCCCTGTGGATTACTATTTGCGCTCTTGAGTTCCATAGAAAATCATGAAACAACAAGGCCCAACCGGAATTTTATTGAAGTTCCTTTCTCGTTCAGTGGGCTCCTCATTTCGTGTGTCTTTTCTAATTCATAGAGCTTGTCCTTGTCTTCTCCGCGTCTTCCCTGTGGATTACTGTTTGCGCTCTTGAGTGCCATATAAAATTATGAAACAACTAGGCCCAACCGGAATTTTATTGAAGTTCCTTTCTCGTTCGGTGGGCCCTTCATTTTGTGTCTTTTCCAAATTTACCGCCTAACCTTGTCTTCTCTGCGTCTAATCTGTTAATTATGTACTGTTTGCGCTCTTCACTTCCGTAGAAAATCATGAATCAACTGGGGTAAACCGAAATTTTATTAAGTCAGCGTGGCACGAAAGAAGCCTTTGCGGCGTCTGCGTAGACCATTCGAGCCAATTGCAAAAACGTCTACTACTCCGCGCCAATGGAGACCGTAGCCTTGCACGCGTCGCCGTCACCCCCGCCTGCTCAGCACTCGGCGTCGACGGTGACTCACCCGGCCGGAAAATGTAGGTCATTTCGAGAACATTCGGTCGCACCTAACCAATGACGACGCGCGGCTCGGCGGGGGGAAGAGAGGAGGCATAAGAGAACGAAGTTGTGTGTATGTGCGCGCCGGCCTTGGGCGCTGTAACAGACAGACCCTATTTACTGAGGTCGCGTCACTTGAGCAGCCAGCCTATGTTAGAGCCAGTGTTACTAAGAGTTCGCAAGTGCTACTGCTCAGCTGCCTGGGTCAACCCGCTGCTCGGCAAGCCCACTGATCCGCATGCGAGGGAGCGGCGCTCGTCTTACATGGCGGTCACATCGTGACTCTCCAGACGTCGGCCAACGACAGTGTCCGATGAAGAATTTCGTGTTGTGTCACTCGTGTATTGTTCAGTTTTGTAAACCCTCTAAGTTTAACGATGAATTTACTGAGCTTTTAGTTGCATGTTTGGACTGACCTGATGTGAACCTCTCGTCCGTGTATTTTAAGGTGTTAGTGTAAATACTCTGTATTGTCTCTGTTTATAAAGTTTGTATTCGTTTGTGACATCTAACTCTGACCTGACCCTTACTCTGGCTTAAACCGGCGAAAACTGGGCACCAAACGGCCACGCTCTTCTATAACAACAAGGTAGTTGACTTCCGGCTGAGCTTGTTACGCAAGTCGAGAGCACATACTTTGAGACCGGGACAGGTACACCCTCTCCCTCTAAGGATGTCTGGAAGTGTACGCACCATTCGTGGCGCATTGCTAATAGCATTATAATTATTTACTGATGACAGTGTAAAACGATGAAATGGTGCATGGGCACTAAGGTTAACACGCAAGATACTTCTTTATGGCTGTCTCTTCACTGCCACGATATAAACAAAGTTTTTTCCTAGAGTATGACGTGAATAATAGATATATAGTAATCAAGGAGATATAAACTATATTTTCGCCTAATTCGGCCCTAAACGTAGTCGGTATTAATTTACTAGGAAAGATACTGGAAACGAGCCTTTTATTTTCTAACTTGTAGAACAGGCCACACGCCATATCCGTAGGATGTTAATCTTTATAGAAACCGTTTTCTCTCCAGAACTTGATCAACATTAAAGCGCTTCGCTATTAGCCTGAGGACGACACTAAATTTTTCTTTCAGTCAGCCCGATATAAGTGAGTCCAGTACATTCACTCTAAGAAATGGCGCACCGTCGTACTTTACCTTAATGCGACTAAGACTTGCCATAAAAGCGTCGTTACTGAGCTAGCACTTCACGCCGAACATACGTGAAATCTATACAAGAATGTGGTCATTCGAGTTTTCACAGTGCCGGTGCAAAATAGAACTACACTGTGTTAATCAGAATAAATTACCGCGCTAATTTTGTACTCATCTTTTTTTTCCTCCTAGCCACTCGCTAGCCACTGACTTTGCACCCTTGAGGCAGAAGGTGGCAAATTCGCAAGCCTTACTGCATTGCGTGACCTGTATTCATGTTCCATTTTTAGGTATGCGTGTATGAAGAAGCGGCAGATCCTTAGATTATGCGGTTGATTTGTGCATTTATTACTGCTACAGATGGAGATAAATAAAGATGATGAGAGCTGGATGAAGAATTCCCGGAAAAAGTTTAACGGGCCGAGGTTGGAAATGTTCTACTCGGAATACTTGTCTGCTTACGACTCGCAGCTGAACGTAACTGCAATCGTCAAGGACATCATTCGTGCAGAGTTGATTGGTGGGTACGCCCCTGCGTTTTTGTAGAGGTGATCAATATGTGCAAAAAATTATTGAGAGCTAAGCATGGCTTAAGCCTTGTAATACGAGTGAAACCTGTGAGAGCCGCCTCAATATCCGCATTCTACCTTTGCTAACTACATTTCCATCCGCGTATTATTCATACTTTATAGGTATAGAAATGAAACGGAGCATTATCTGTTAGTTTTAGTGCGTACGCATCAAGTGGGCATGTTTTAGAGGTCTTGCCACCAGAAGTTTATCTGCAGTATAACGTTCGAATGAAACGATTAGAAAACAAATGTTTGCACTATATAGAGGATGAAAAATCACGCGGAGGCAAAAAGTGCTGCACGCGGAATAATTAGTTAATAATTAGAGTCGATTAAGTGAATAAGGCGTCGAGATAGCCAAAAGGAAGTAATGTCGACATCTAAGGGGTGTCGCGGGGTACCATTGGTAACTTTCATGGGGTGTTACGTCATAGTGTGGCATCACTAACTGGAAGCCTCCTTTTCCGTGTCTCTTCTTTCTTCACACAAGGAACGCTTATGCATTCACCCAGTGCAGGCGCCGTATTGATCTGAAACTTTTTTGCGGACACCTGCACCCCGCTGGACACCTGCACCCCGCTGTAAGGGAAGTGGATAAATAATGCGAAAAGCGAAAAAAAGATGCCGTAATAGCTGCTACGGAGGGATTTCGATCAACCGGGGATCTTAAAGTGTCATAATAGCCGGTTAGGGAGTAATTTCAACTACCCAGGGATCTTAAAATGCACTGATGTAGAATAGCAAACAGACACCTCTCCGTTGCGTCTCCATCAAAAAGTAGCTGCCAGCGGTCGCGTTAGAATCCGGGTACTCCGCCACAGTTGCTGTGCGTCTTAATGAATGCGCCGCCGCGTCTTGTCACGTGTTTTCAAGCGAAAAGCTTCAATACAAAGGTCGGAGCCGATCTTCCTGTATGCCGTATGGTGTATGCCGTATGCCATGACGTCAACCCCAAGGCCACCTGCGCAGACCCCTCTCCAAGCTCTGCCGGCGTTACTTAACAACGCTAAAGAGATGTGCGACTCCTCCTAAATGAAAAAACAAACAGAATTTGTCTCCTCTGGGAATCGAACCTCCACGCCTTAGATCTCCAGCCGAGCGCTTTACCGGTATGCCACGCCTGCTTTCTTTTCTTTATTTCCAAATTGATTATCAGATTTTACACATAAACGTCATTACTCCACAAATACACAACATGGGTTAAATTCATCCGATTTGGGCTACGTGGTCCATTAAAAATCAGGCAGTTGCAACAACACTTCCGTTCTCAGAAGCCACTCAGGCACTTCGTCTTGTGTCTTCAAAACATCAATAACACTAGCAACGGCTTCGCGAAAATGCTGCCGTATTTTCCTCGCATCAACGTCTGCATGCCTGGAAGCCATTCTGGATCGCCAGATACTGTGCAGGCTCAATAACAATACAGTAGAAGTTAGGACTTATTTAGAAATGAAAGATGTTTTATACCTTGGGGAAATCACTGTTTCATATGCCGCAAACCGGAAACTATCGAACACGTTTTATTAGGCTGTTCGGAAGCCTTTTTATTCTGGGACATTCTGCAAAGAACCATCAGAAAAGAAAAGAACTACCCGTGGATGCATTCGGAATTTGTTTTTACAAATTGAAGATTACGATGGGCTGCCGAAAAACGCTCTTCAGAATTCTGCTTGTCTAATGTGAGGACGATAGTGGGATTCCGCAAGTGACAGATACTGCGATTGGCGCGTAATCTGAACGTACCGAAGACTAATATAGATAAGTCATCATCATCATCATCATCAAAACGTTTTATTTCCACCGAAATGAAACTTTTTGAATCCCCGGCACGCAGGCCTAATGGAGCCCTGCTCGGGTGCCTCACAAACTAAGGTCTGGTGAAGATGCATTGTTGCTTCACGGCCTAAGTCGCAAGGCGGATGGCTTGCTGCTTTGGAGCAGGGTTCTCGCTCCGCAGCAAGCTAACATCACATTCTTAATCGTCACCATCTGCCGTCAGCTATGAGGACCAAGCGCCAAGCGGGAACGAGTGAGTTCCAACACCGCCGGGCGGCGCTTCTTGCCTTCCGCGAGTGACAGATGCTGCGCCTCACCTTTAATGTAGAGGAGTTATAGAACGCCGAAGAAATTAGCCGCGCTCGACATGGAAGCCATAGAGAGTTCAGCTGATGGCGAACGGGCACGGTGTAAGAACGTGCGAACGGGGCAGAAACCGGAGAAATTACCTTCTTCTGATCCCGCCCCCATCGAGAAACGCTCTTCATAATTCCGATCATTTACGTGAGTATGATAGCGGGATTCTACGAGTGACAGATACTGCGATTTACACGCAATTTGAATGTACCAAAGACTAAAATAGAAGTCCCTCAATTTGGGCGACGTCAAAATAACTTTACGTCAAGGTAAAGTCCCACGTCAAGGATGTGACGTGCCCCATCTACCGTCAGCTATGAGGACTAAGCGGGAACTAGAGCGCTCCAACGCCGCCGGGCGGCGCTTCTTGCCTTGACAGATGCTGCGCCTTCCCTTTCCTGTAAACGAATTACAGGACGCCGTGAACTTAGACGCGCTCGACATGGAAGCGAAGAGTTCAGCTGCTGGCGAATGGCGCAGAAGACTGGAGAAATTAACTTCTGATTCCGATGTAGTCACTGCTTTTCGCTGCGTATATCCAGGCATAGCAGAGATAAACGATCTTTCATTTATTTTTGGTGCAGGTTTTATTCCGCCAGGATTTGATCAGTTTTATCTAACACGAAAGGTACATCTTGTCCTTCGGTGATTTTCAGATGACAAACTATATTTTCGAAAATAGAGCAACTACCTGCCAAGGAGGAGGAATCTATCAAACAATTATTACTACAGCTTAACAAAGTAACCGACGCGATGGAAAATTTGTCAACAACTTATGAAACAGTGACTATCTAAACTCGAAACCCTAACAGGTAGGGTTGACGCCCTAACCTCCACTGACAAATTGGCGATAACATCTGCAAGGCTAAATGCAGGCTCTACGCCTTCAGCTGACACTGCGTTCTCCTATCTACCCGACGGAATGTCGACCCGTGCGTCCGCCAGCAGCATTCTGAAACCCAGCATATTACAACCAGACCGATAGAAACCTTACTGGATGTCTATTTCCCCCGTTATTGTTTGGAAATGGAACTGCAGGGGATGCAAAATTAAGAATAAGGCTCTGGCATATGAAGTTTTCACCCAAACAAACCACACCGGTAGTCATAGCACTTCAAGAGATACATGCAGAAGTAAAGCTTGCAGGATATACAGCATAAAATAAAGTATCAGCTGAGTGCCAGGAGATCACAGCTGCGCATATACAATGCAATCTAACTGCAAATCAAGTAGATTTGGAAACTCCGAAGATATCTCATACATTTATACAAATGTTAGCAAAAAATACGACCACAATCTGCCCTCTATACTCTCAATGTGTGCAGTCCACCTAAAGAGAAAAGCACGAAAATAGCTACCCTCCTTAGTAAAGCGCATGTCGCCGCGCAAAATGTAGGCTTCTGCACTAACAGAAGAAAGATAAATACATTATAGGCGACGACTCAGGCGCTAGGACATACCTTACTCATCGACCCTGATAAATTAACGCGCATGCGGGCCCTGACGTTATCTTTGCTAATAATATCTTCTATGCGAGATGGGAACATTTAAATACTAATATAGGAAGCGATCACTGTTTTATATGTACCACGTTCTGAGCCACGCATTTCGAAATGCGTCACCGGGAAGTGAGGCACTGGAATTTGGACGCCTTCAAATACGTCCGCTCGCAAAGACCTGCGGTTGGTATCGCAGGTTTAACACAATGGATGGAGTCATCTAGTGCAAACCACTCCAAAAACTTCAAAAACTCTCACACACGAAGAAAATGTCCCAGCCCGGACGCTAAGCTAGTATAAATGATGGAACAACAAAGCCGTACACATGCTTGATGGCGTAAAATATGCACAACCGAGGCTTAAATGTTCGATTAAACATCCTTGAAAAGCTAATTGAGCTTTACAAGTGGGAACTTAGCCAAGAGCAGTGGCATCCTTAATGGGCAACAGGCAACAAGAAAACATGATTTCTGCTAGATCATACGGGAACTAAGGCTGAATCTCAAAAGTATTTACTGAAGATGTAGCAAGCTTTCCAAGGCACCGACGAAGAACTAATAAAAATATTCAAAGATCACTATGTTAACAGTTTCCAGGTTATACCCACGCCAAATGGGTACACCGGATTGGGTATACCTCAGTTGGATAGAGCCTTTACAGCAGCGGAGATGAGAGCAGCTGTTAACTAAATCAACTGCAACTCGGCGCCCAGGAAAGATCGCATTACCAATAAAATGTTGCTCAACTAAGAGGACAAAGTCAGAAGAGGCAGTTACGGAACTCGTCACCAGGTACTGGACATAAGGCAGCGTCTCTTGCCGAATGGCAGCAAGTTAAACTATTTTCATACTTAAACCGGGAAAGAGTCTCAAGATTGGGAACCTCCGCCTAATCTTGCTAACGTCATGTCTTGGGATTGTAATGCAACACGATGTCTTAAACAGGCTCCTCAAGCATACTGACTCGAAAGGCAATTTCCCCGCGCCCATGATAGGATTTCGAGCAGGTCTTTCGACTCATGGCATCATGTGGGCAATCCAAAATGACATTATAGATCCAAATCGCATAAGAGCCACCTGCACCATCTTGGGACTTGATGCGAGTAAGGCCTTTGACAATGTGTCATATGCTTCCATCCTCACAAAACTCTCACTGATGAATGCAAGCAAACTGATATAAGACTAGATCTCTACCTTTCTAAACGATCGTGCGGCTACGCTCCATTTGGGGACCAAACTAGCAACAAAATTACGCTAGGGACGGGAGGAAGATCGCAAGGCGCCGTATTTTAATCTTTTCTCTTCAACACCACTGTAAGCGGCCTCCCGCGTCTGTTAGATGCTGTCCCACATATGCATCATTCTATATAAGCCGACGACATCGCAACATGGGCAATTCTTGCTCCGATGGAGAGATTACAGAATCATTACAACGAGTCATTGATACAGTACTGTCGTTCAGGGGAACGGTACAGGGGAACGACCTTACGTGTTAATCGGCTAAATCGAAACTCTTAATTATAAGGAACAAACAAGCCTCACATGAAGAACCCGATTCTCTTAGAACCCATACAGTTGCATATTGCTGACCATTATATACCCCCGGTAGCCTAATTCAGGGTCCTCGGTATGTTGATTCAGAGTAATACGCAGAACACAGAAGCAATACGCCGGCTACACGCCACGGAGCACAGATAGGTGGGCTGGTGAAGCACGTTGTCACCCGATGCAGGGGCATGAGAGACGCCGACTTGTGCACGATAATGTAAGCCTTCATTATAAGTTGAAGCACATACGCCTGCCAGCATTATCATCTGCGACGCAGAAACCAAGAGGCACTTAATAGCATAAATTGAACGAAATACACAGCGGCACCTGGCCTGCCGGTATACTGCAACTTAGATTTAATGCTTCATGTTAAGAATGTTTTACGCGCTACCTGAGCTTACTGAAGCCCATAAGACGGCACAAATGACCCGCTTGTCGCAGAGCATCGCGGGACACGTAATTATTGAAAGCTCCACCTATACACCATTAAGGGGGTGTGTGCAAACTCGCATTTATTGGTTGATATTACTAGCAGACTAGTTGTTAAGCCAATCAAAAAACGCTATCTGGCAGACACTACGCCGGCAAGAATAAAGGGCGCTGACCCTTGAGAAACAGTACGAAGGCGGACTACAGGCAGTATACGTGGATGCAGCCCAGCACATCAAAAAAGGAACATGCGTGGCATGTCCAATCCAAAGCCAGCCGTCATTAACGCCATGATCTTTGATGCTAGATCTATACGCGAGACAAAGCAAGTAGCTAAAACCCTGGCTATCATGAATCCCCGCACTAAAACTATTCTAAGCGACTCGAAGCGCCCCGTTCAAAAGTTTGCCAAAAAAAAAAAAAACGCGTTGCCAAAACGAAATCTGCGCAACCGAATACTCGATCACAAAATCAATCACGTATCGGTTCCGGCTCACGCGGGTAACTACAGAAACGAAGAGGTCATCAATCTAGCCTTAGGCTTAAATTGGTTAAATTGGCTAAAACAAGATTAAAACATTAACCACGAGCTAAGATGTACGAATTCCGTCCCTCACCACGTCGTGAACATAGCGCAAGCCACGAATCACAGACGCCTACAAGCAAAGGAAATTCTTAGCCCCTACCGACTATATTTTATTACAAATAATGAATACAACCCTGCATGGCGCATTGCCGTGAAGGGAGTACAAGTGGGAGTGGGACTACCCACTGCAACGACACCCTTGCCAGCTACCTAGGCCGAGGAATGGGACAACTTGTAGGCCAGTTCATGAAAAACACCGTAGCTTACCCTCTTCACGCGAGTTCAAGAGGTCACCCCCGAAAGGAGGAGGAGGAAACATTTATTATTTGAGGAGTTCAGGCAGGCAGGAGCTTCCGCACTAGATGGCCAGGAGCTCTTGAGCTCTGGCGACCTGGGTTGCACGCTAGATGGCTCCCAGTTGGAGTACCGGGTCGGAGCTGAGCACAGCGGCCTCCCACTGCTCGCAGGTGGAGAGATCTCGCGGAGAGGGGTCTCGTGGGCATGCCCATAGTATGTGGGGTACGTTAGCCCTCTGGTAGCATAAGTTACAGTATGGTGTGTACAATGCAGTCATGGGCGTATGACTGGATTTGGGAAGGAATGTGTCTAAATTTCGCCAGGTGACCTCATGTGCCTTTGATTTGGTTTGGTTTTGGTGTGGTTTGTGAAATTTAACGTCCCAAAGCTACTCAGGCTATAAAAGACGCAAGTTGTGCAGGACTCTGGAAATTTCGACCACATGGGGTTCTTTAACTTGCACTTACATCGCACAGCACACGGGCGCCTTGATTTTCGCCGGCATCGAAAAGCGGCCGCAGAGGCCGGGATTCGATCCAGCGTCCTTGGGAACAGAAGTCGAGCGCTTAACCACTGCGCTATCCCTGCGAGGCGTAAGAGATTTGTGTCCGGGAAGGTATAGGGTACGTGTTTGACAGAAGTGTAGTGTAATTTCTTAGTTCGAAACCATACGGTCCCTCGCCCACCTAATGAGGGGTTGTTCCGTCGCCAGGCTGTCGAGTCCTCGAGCGAAATGGGACGCAGCCTCATTACCAGGAAGAGGGGATGTGCTGGTGTCTCGATTAGCTGTATTGAACGGTGAGTTGTTTGGGAGGCAAGCAGCAATACGAGTGCTATAGAGGATATCCTGCCTTTGCTGCAATATCTTATTGCGGTTTTCGAGTCGCTATTTGTATGAAGAGCTGAGGTTGAGCTTATCGCTAGGGCGATCGCAGCTTCCTCTGCTTCCTCCGGGTTGTTGGTAATGACCGAACATGTGGTGAGTTGTTGACCCTGATAATTTACAGTCGCAATCGTGAATGCATTACGATCCGCGTGTTTGGCTGTATCGACATAGATCAAGTCTTGATTGGACTGGTATTGCTTGTGTAGGGCTTTGGCTCTTTCTACTCGCCTGTCTGAATGAAATTAAGGATGCATATTCTTCGGGAGAGGTAGAATTTTCAAGTGAGTTCGCAGGCTAATTCGAAGTGACACTTTGTCCTGTCTTGTTGCGGGGTAACGGATTGAGAGAACGTCAACGATAAAACTTCCGATCGGTGTGTGGTTTAGCCGTTCGTATTGGGAAGTGAGGTGGGCCTCTCCCTGCTCGCTAAGCGTGTTGTGGACTTTGAAGGCCTTAAAGCGCTCCGTGGAGGTGTTTATGAGGATGCCAAGTGCAGACTTGAACACCCGTCTGATCAGGCAATCAACACGTTGTGTTTCTGCTATGTTAAGTTTTAGGTAGGGTAGCATGTAGTTAATTCTGCTAATGACAAATGCCTGGACCAGGCGGATGAGATCAGTTTCCTTCATACCCGAATACCAGTTAGCGATTCGACGTATGAGACGCACTGTCTGAGGGACGCTAGCTAGCCTTGAGGCGATTGAGGGACTCTGTGTTTCGGCCGTTGTTCTAAATGTAAATTCTAAGAACCCGCCTGAAGGCGGTATAAGTGGTCTCTTAACGTGCACCCGGATTTGAGTATGGCCCCCTGTGCCTGGTTTACCACGCATAAGCAGAAGTTCTGATTTTGTTGGGGAGCAGGAAAGAGCAGCGCTCTCTACGTATTCGGTAACGGTGTCCGCTGCTAGTTGTAGGGTTTCCTCTATTTCTGCGCCATTTCCTGATGTGACCCACAGCGTTATGTCATCGTCGTATAACGTACGGGACAGATTGGGTATGCGGTTTAGTTCGTCCGGGAGTGAAGAGAGGGACAAGTTAAAGAAAGGGGACAGCACGGACCCTTGTGGGGTGCCGCGGCTGCCAAGTGATATAGTGTCAGATTTTAGGATTCCAAATTTAATTCGGCTGTTCGACCTGTGAGAAAATCTCTTACGTAGTGAAAGGTCCTCGGATCGGGATGTATTTCGAGAGGTTGTTAAGTATAGCTGCATGCGCTACATTATCGAATGCCTTGGCCAAGTCTAAGCCTACGATAGTGATGTGTTAATTAGAGCACTTAGAAATTACATGAATGAATATTGGGTAGAAGGCTGAATTCATGCAGCATGGAAGCATACTAAGGTAACATTCATACCTAAATGGGGCATACGGCTAGCACTTGTAAACCTCAGGCCCATCTCTTTAACATCATGTATAGGAAAACTAATGGAGCATGTTACCCTCAATCGCCCCCGTCAGGATTCCACCTTGGACTCGCCCCAGCCCCAACTAATCCATTTGCATTTTTTGGCAACAAAATGTGTTACCACCATCACTACATCAGGTAGTTCTCGCTGACAAGGCCCAGCTTACACCATGCATCACCATTAACCTCAATGTTGCCGTTCTCCCTAAAGCATGACCCCGGTTTATCATATCGCTTGCCGCAATAACAGGGCAAAGTCCCCGTTCTTGGTGTCGACAGAACAGATGTGACAGTTACTGCGTCTTCCCTTTCTTTGTGAACCATTTATTATTTAATAGAGAGGTGTCCCGGCCTCCGCTGGCTGCGTTTCGGTGGAGACGAAACGGGGCGGCGTTCGTTTGCTGTGCAATATCGAAAAAGTGGTTGAAATTAGTTCTTAGTCCTCCACTACGGCCTCGCTTTCCTTTTTCACTCCCGCCTTCCTGCCTCTACGGCGCCGTACAGGTGCCCATAGAAACAAGTGTGACAGATGTTGAGCATTCACATTCCGGCGGACAAATTTAGGGGGGAGAGGGCTGAAGAGTGTCAGTTCCTGTCCCTACGAGGCTGGGAAGCTAGGTCAACGCCGCTTGTGGCGCGGGCTAGCCAGCCACCGAATTTTATCTTTTGTAGGCATACCTGCCACTGCTTCGGTGGTAGACGACGGCTGTTGTAGCGGCACGCGTCTTTCTCTCCCTCTTCCTTTTCCTTTCTTCCCTATTTTCTCTTCTGTCCGCACGAGGCAGCGGAGGTGGCTCAGCTACAGAGCCAGTAGCACGTCCATGCGTTTTCTTTTCCTTCTTTCTACAGGCTAATAACAACAACGATCCCAGGTAGTCTATATTGTTCCGGAGCCCTCCGCTATGGCTCCCGTTTCTCTATTTCTGATTAACCACACCTTATGACTATGGCGCGATCTATGTGTTCACAGAGTGAATGTGACATATACTGCTCTTTTTCTTATTAACCAATTATTAATGAATGGAGAGGCAGCCCTAGTTTATGCGATGACACCTTGAACAACCTGAAAGCTCAAGGACAGATAATGAGCCTTTCATTTCGTTTAACCAATGTACAACATACTAGAAAAAAAATGAAAATATGATTTTGACCTGGTTAGGTGTATTCGTCTACAATTCTATGACGTCCACGACGCAGCCCTGGGTTGTGCAATGCCACCCTGAACAACCTTGGCGGTGAACGACAGATACTGCGCCATCTCTTTCTTATAAACAAATATACAATATAGACGAAAACAATACGAATCCATGATCTAGCCGCGTCGTGGTGGTGCAGTGGTTCAGACGCCCAACTAGTGTGCCGGAGCACCCGGGTTCGATCCTGACCGCCGACAGCTCCGTTTCAATGGAGGCGAAACGGAGAGGCATCCCTTTCGTATGCGATGTCAGTGCACGCTAAAAAGCCAAAAGTGGTCTGAAATACTCTGTACCCCCAAAACTAAGGCTCCTCTTTCCACTTTCCCTTCCACCTTTCATTCCCTTACAGTGCGGTTCAGGTGTCCACAAGACAAGTGTAAAAGGAACTGCACCTTTCTTTTCCACTGAACCAAATATTGTTGATGTAGTTAGGTCTATGTGTTCACGATCACGGATGTCAATATCGAGTGCACAGCGACGCCATGGACAACCGCGCCGCAAGGGAAGGGAGGAAGGTGGGAGTGAAAGTGGAAAAATGGACACTTGCTGGGCTGTAACCCCACAACATATAACTACTTGCTGTCGACGAAAATTATCCCCCTCTTTCAGTTCTGTCCTTACGGTGCGGTGCAGGTGTCCACAGGGGAAATGGTAAAGGTACAGCACCTTTCTAGTGAACCAATTATTGACGTAATTACGTGTGTGTCTACAATCACTGACGTCAATATCGAGTGCGGAGCTGAGTGATGTATAGGAAGGGAAAGGCGCGGTAACAGCCTCACTTGCTTTCTGTTGACACCTCAACCGCGCCACAAGGGCAGGGAGTGAAAGTGGAAAGAGAGAAAGAGGAGCCGTAGTGGAGGGTTGCGGAGTAATTTCGACCACCTGTGGATCTTTAACGTGCGCTGACATCGCACCGGACATGGACACCTCTTCGTTTCGCCTCCATCGAAACGCAGCCGCCGAGGTCGGGTTCGAACCCGGGCACTCCGGCACAGTAGTCGGGCGCCTTACCACTGCGCCGCCCCGGCGGGGCTCGAGTGCGGAGCGACGCAAAGAGAATGTATTGGGTATATACATACATACATACATACATACATACATACATACATACATACATA